>MNCI01005648.1:247702-284564 GCA_015680685.1 Gnetum montanum | reverse complement strand
TTTCTCAACCCTTTCCTCTGATAGCATAGAAGATAAACCGAAAAATACCAAAAAAATCACATACCTCAGACTTGCTTAACCATACACCGTGACACTTACAAGCAAGCCTAGGAAGACAACGAACGATTAACCCCAAGTGTTTCTTGTGGTGTTAAGGCATTTAGTCTGCGGAGTTCTACCGGATCGCATGTGCACGCTCGTATTCGTATGGTTGAGTGTAGGGGTACCTCGCCACTCATCACCATACTACTTAAGAAAAGTATATCCTTGCAATAGAAGCTAATCAACTCAAAAACAAAGATGAAGTTAAGGAAAATGATAATGAGAATTTCAGCAAGTCCAAACTTTGGCATAGAAGGCTTGGTCACATCTCCTATCACAAAATTGAAATATTCATCAAATAGGAAAAAGCTACATGAATAACAAGTTCAAATATTTCTCAAAATAAATGTGATACTTGCATCAAGAAAAGAAAACCAACTCTTCTCACAACTCTCATATGATAAATAAAGAAAAACCATTTGATTGTCTTCACAAGGATCTTGTGAGTCAATGTCCACTCACTCAATAGAAGAGACAAATTATTCCATTGTATATGACTACTTAAGATACACTTGGACTTACAATCTAAAGAAAAAGTATGAAGCCATCAAATACTTTGAAACATTCCGCAAACTAATTAAAAACTCCATAAATGTCAAGATTAAGACCATCAAATTAGATAAAGGAGATGAATTCATAACTAAAGAATTTGACCATTTTCATAACAAAAATAGTATTTTTCATTAGACCACATGTGAATATAGCCCGCAATCAAATGAAGTAGATAAAAGAAAGAATAAAATAATTCAAAACATGATAAGATGCTTATTAAAACATGGCTACCTAATTAATATTGAAGTACGAACATCACAGTCTCTTGTTACATTTCTAATTGAATGATAACCAAAAGCAATGAAGAAAAATCACCATACCAAGTTCTATATAACAAAATTACTAACCTAAGTCATATAAGAATATTTGGATGTCATTACTATGTAAAGACCCCAAAACAATTCATTACCAAACTTGCAACTACAAAAAGAAATGCATCTTTCTTGGTTATGATTCTCACACTAGTATATGTAGGTGCTATGACCAAAGAAATTAGAAATTGAATGTTTCAAGAGATATTATATTTGATGAGATAAAGTTAAGTATAAGTAACTTTTTCAAATCGTAAGAAAAATCAAACACATATCAAAGTTCAAAACCTTGGATTTAAAGAGATCATCTTTGCACTCAAATGCTCAACATAAATTTTGAAAGAAAAACTACAAGATCTCACAATATCATAAATATGGCATCTTCAACAGTCTCAAGTAAACTAACCAATGTCAATGAAGCCATGAAATTAAAAGTTTGGAAAGAAACCATGGAAAAAGAGTACAATGTCATCCTAAGAAACAACACATAGGAATTAGTGGATAAATCAAAAGATAAAAAGGTTATTAATTGCAAGTGGATGTATAAAACAAAGAGTAACGAGAAAGGAGAAGTCACAAAAAATAAAGTAAGACTTGTAGCAAGAGGATTACAACAAAAGAAACATATTGACTATGAAGAAATCTTTTCACAAGTGACTAAATTTAAAACCATTAATCTCATTCTTTTCATAGCATCACATAAAGATCTAAAGGTTCAACAAATGGATGTCAACTCAACATTTCTAAATGAACATATCAAAGAAGAAGTATATATCTACTAGCTTGAAGGTTATATTATCAAAGGAAAAGAGAGCATAGTGCACAATCTCGACAAAGCTCTCTATGATACCTAGGGCCTAGTTCCAAAGAATTAGTTACTATTCACTAGAAAGAATTATCAACATTGCATGTGTGAACTAACAATAAATTTCAAGAGGCCAGTAGATAGTTCCATCATTATACAACTATATGTAGATGATATTGTCTTTATTTTCATCAATAAAAAGATAGCAAAATATTTTAAGAATGATATAAAAACTAAAATCGAAATGAAAAATTTTGGAGAACTCAAATACTTCTTAGGAATTGAAGTGAACCAAGATCAATAAGGAATGAAGATTTATCAAACCAAATATGCAATGAATATTTATCTAACCAAATACACAAATTCCATTATTAAAAAATTCAATCTAAACAATGAGAAGCCAGTTAGAAGTTGTTTGTGATACAATTTAAAGTTAACCAACAAAGATAAAACTCCTCTCATAGATATAACCATGTATAAAATCATGGTTGGATCACTTTAGTTTCTCTAACACACTAAACTAGATTTAAAATATGCAACATCATACCTAGCTAGATTCATGTAAGAGCCAAGACAATTTTAAATGTAAGCACTTATGCATATCCTTAAGTATGTAAAAGGAATTTGAAACTTTGGGATCCAATTCAGTAAAAGAGATAATAAGATTCATGCATATTTAGAACTAATTAGGTAGGAGATAATGATGATAGAAAATCCACATCAGAAGCTTTCATTATGCATAGAAAAATTTCAATATACTAAAAATCAGAGAAATAATCACCCATCAGCTTATTGACTTGTAAAGAAAAATTTATTGCCATAGCTAAATGCCTCCAATACATACTCTAGTTTCTCTCAGTATTAAGATTCAAAGTTAATCTTCCTACTCATTTGTATTGTGATAATATAGTAGTAATTTAACTATCATAAGACTATGTGCATTAGAAAAAATCCAAATATATTGACGTCAAGTGTTATTTCATCAAGCAAGAAGTAAAAGAAGAAACCATCAAACCCATTCACATTAGTTCAAAAGAGCAAACTTGCTATCTTACTAACAAAAATATTTTATCTTATAAGATCAAGTGCCTTAATGAATCCATAGGAATTCAAAGCATGACAAAGAAAAGAGAAAGCAAAGATAAAGAATGAAGATTATCTTTCACTCCGAGGAAGGATTGTTGACTTTCTCTAGTATAAAAGATAATCATTTTTTATTTTTATTATATAATAGAAGTTTTTTAATAAAATATAAAAAATTTCCAAATTGATGGGCCGTTGTAAGATTATTTTTGTCCCAATCCATATATATATTTAATTTTTAATGTTTTTTATCATTAGGGCTATCTTGTATTAGTTTTAGTAAACTTTGCTCCACTTGTTATATATATATATATCCAATGCATCTCTTGGAAATTTGTATAACAGAATCATCAAAATAATATTAGTAAGAATTTCACTAGTTTATCATCAACTCATCAACCTTTCATCAATTTATTTATTTATCAACATTCATCAACATCATTTATCATCATTTACTTAATCTTTGAAGTTGAATATTTAGAATAGGAGGCATTCACTATTTCAAAAATATTTCAATGATTTTCTAGTATTTTTTTTGTGATTCCAAATTTATTTGAAATCTATAATTGGTGACTACGTGCAACTAAAATTTTATTTGAATATCTATCACAATTTGGGAGAAATTTGCTCTTCAATTTGGCAAATTTTATGAGTCCAAAAATTTTACTAAAATGAATAATGATCAAGGATTAGATGATTTTTTTATTTGAAAGCTAATGTTTGTGGGAAGGTTTTCTTAAAAGATTAGCATCATAAACATAAAAAATTTTGAGTTATCATTTTTCAAGTTTGCACAACTAGAATTACAGTGAGTTTTGATACATTGAAAAAAACATAACATAACCTTCTCTTTCATATAGCTTTTATAGTGTTTTTGTTTTCAGATTGTAGAGAACTTTCTAAGCTTTCCAAAATTACAAATTTTATTAGCTTATTCTTTGTGAAGTCAAGATAACCAAGCAATTTTTATGCTACTTGAAATTCCTTTAGATACAAGTACCAAAGGAGAAAGTGCAACTAGAGAGTTAGCTAAGTTACATTTAAGAGTAACTTGTAAAAGCATATGCATATATCAAAAGATTACCTAAAGAAAACAAGAATCTCTCAATGAAAAAAGTAAGAGCATTATAGTAAAGGTTTGCAATAGAGAGTAGAACTTGGAAAAATAAGGCTAATAAGCAAGTTATATTTAAGAGTCACTACATGGATCAAGTAAGACTATAAAAGAAAATCAACAAGAAGAAGATCAAGGAAGCTAAGGCCCATATAAATGCTACTTTGCAACAATCTTCAAATGTTGTTGAAAAAGCATCTTTGACAAAATCTCTGCAATTTTTCAGGCTAAAATGAAAGTCAAAGACATGCAAATTAAAGAGATGACGTACTATATGAAGCTAACTAACATAAGATATGCAAATATTACCATGTTGATAGTTGGTTACCTTAGAAATAAAGTGGAGAAGTAAGAAGATTCTACCTTTAGACTCTTTGAACATGAAAGCAAACTCCATGATAAAATAAAGAAGAAACTTCAAGCAACAACTATAGAATTAAAGATCCTTAAAAATCACTATACCAGGAATTAAGATGTTATAGAGGATATAGTGAAAAGAATGGAAAATTACCAAGAGGTTAAGAAGAAAGTCCAAGAATTTGATGTTGAGCACAAATTGTTTGCTACCTAGTTTATACAAGAAAACAAGATGTTTCCAAATCTACTTATGTCATCATAGATATGATGTAGTGGGTCATGTTCATGCCTATAAATATGAACCCACCATCACATTAAAAACAAGTTTAGGCCCAACACTTATCGAAATTCTTGTAATTTTTTTTCTCAAAGTTAGAGTTAGTGTTAATGCCTGCAATGTGGTGAATTACATTTTTATGGAATCTTTATTTGACTGGATTTTTCTTGGACACAATTCATGAGTGATAATAAAGATTGAGATTGTTCTTCATCATTGTAGTATATTACTTAGAATAGATTTAATTTTCCATAATGTTTACTTTTCCAAGTCATTTACTATTTCAATGTTCGCTAATAAGGAAAAATAAGTATGATTGGTTTTGAGCATAAATTGTAATTGTTTGATAACTTAGTGGTGACTTTTCTTAATTTGATTAGTGGTAAGTTGCTTGGTAATCTCAGTAACATTTACATTAGCCCATGATGTGTATGGAATACTAGGAATGAATACTTATCATCATTGGATAGAATAGCTTTATATTTGCATTATACATAGAATTAGAATTTATAATCATTTTCATCATGTTTACACTTAGCATTTTTAAGAGCCTACAACATCAGTTTATCATATACCTTACTAAGAGTTAAACTATACATTTTGCACCTCCCTAACTCTAAGTGGAAAGACAATGATCACAAACTTACTATCAACTCACTAGTATACTTACATTGTTCATCCACAGATTATGATCTAGTCATGCATGAACACTTATAACTTATATGATTGAGTGTTGGAATACCCTATCACTCATCATTGGCATTGTTGCCAAGGATGTGTCAATGTTTGCTAATTAGTTGATCTTACATAGTTCATTGTATAAAATATCACAAAGTATATCTTTCATATTTAGAATACTTTTTTAAAACATACACATACTTAAGTGCCAAACAAATTAAAATGGCTCCTACAACTAAACTGAATTCTTCACCTATGGTAGATCTGAATGAAATTTATGATAGAGATTACAATAAAGAAGATTAAAGTGCACTGATGCAACACAAATTTCATATGTTTATACTAATCCTCATTATCTAGATTTCACATTCAATTTCCACTATAATGAACAACTCAAATGAAGAGACTTACAATAAAATATTGTCTTGCCACCTAAACACTCAATACCATCAATGCTTCAAGTAGCCCTCATGAGATCAAATCTTGGTCACATACAAGAAGGGTATCAAGTTACCAAAAATATAACCAAGCTATATCAACCAATAGAATCTCAAATAAGAGGGGATGCTATTATGAAGGCAAGATATGAACAAGAAAAATGGAAGAAAACACCAAAAATAATTGTACATGAAGCAAAAGAAGATGCTCCATCCAGAGCTAAAAAGTCCTATCGAACTCATAGATCTAATTCCTAGACAACAGTAATATGTATTGAAGATCCCATAAAAATGAAGCTACATTCAGCTCTTATAGAAATCCTTGGAAGAGATGAGGACTCCAGACCTAGGAGGAATTCAAGATCTAAGATATTTGATAGATCTATAAAAGATGAATCAAAGAGTCACAAAAGGAGAACTAGCTAGCACCATTCTCCCACTCACCCATCTTTTTCCTCATAGTCATCAATAGATTCTACAAAAGGGAATGAAGACTAAGGGATCACAATAAAAAAGGAGAAGAGATCATGGAAGACATGCAAATAGAAAGAGATATCTTAATGTAGAAGAAGATAGTGATAAAAAAGAAGAAGGAAGAACTAGATATGAAGAAAGAGAATATCATGGGCATCAGATAGGTCACCACTAAAATAGAGCCTATGAACCCGAAGACTATGAAGAAGAACTCCTATTAGTCACTCAAAATATGATTAATACTAAGGAAGTAATGTACATTTCTACCAAGCCTTTAATGGATAGTCACATCAAGCAACTTCACATGAACAATATTTCAAAATTTAAGGTGGATATAAGGTAGATCCACAACACTACCTCCAAGCCTTCTATGATGTCTATGCCCTACAAAATATAGAGAATGATTGGAAAAAATTAAAGTTGTTTCCTAGAAAACTCATAAAGGAAGTAAAGAGTTGGTATAGATCCTTAGAACCAAAATTAATCCAATGATTAAGTATCACATTAGAGCTCTTTAATGATAAATACCAAACCTACTTTATAGTAATAAATTTCAAAAAATAAATCCAAGGATGGAAATAAGGGAAACTTAAATCCCATGATGTAGCAATGGGTTGATACCACTTATTATTACATAGATGCCAAAGTGATGGATTTTCTCAACAGGAACAACTACGACACATCATCAATGGGTTAAGAAACAAGACTAGATAAACTCTTGGAGTATATGACCAAGATAGGTTATTAGAGATGATAGCTTATCAAATCTAAAGATTGATAGACTGGTAGTAAAAGAAGAAGGGGAGCTACAAAAAAGAGAATTAGTTAAGGAATATAATAGAGATCTAGCTATTAGAACAAGAGATCTGAGAATATACAAAACACAAGAAGAAGAAACATTAGAATATGAAATTCAAGAAAATACTTTGCCTATCCAAAAATTAGTAAATGATATTACAATAGAGATAGAGAAAATGTGTGATTTTGTGGACAAGAAGTTTTCTACAACATAAGATATTTTAGGAGATAACTAAACAAGACTTTAATAGAAATAAGGATAAAATAGAAAAAAAGGAACAATGGATGTGAACACTATAAAAACAAAGAAAAAGTTGCTACAGTAAAGGGACTAATGGACTCAAGTTCAAAGGATGACGCAAGTTGCAAAGTGTGCTACTACAAGCATCCTAAGGGATGTTTTCCTATCATGGCTGATGAGTGGTGAGGTACCCCTACACTCAACCATACGAATACAAGCGTTTTACGCACGATCTGGTCGAACTCCATAGACAAGCTAGTTGTGGTATCTAGATAGTTACTCATTGATTGTAGTTTGTTATCTTCCCACCTGGACTAGTATTTTCTTTGTCACATATGGTTTAGTCCAGAGTGAGGTGTATGATGTGGTTTCTAACCTAGTGCTACTACTGGAGGCAATGGAAAATAACTTTAATTAAGATATGAGGAAAAGGGAGAGAGAATCTAAGGTAGCCTAAGTGTGATGAGCATCCATCCCTTAATCATCTGTACACATCTTGGACCTCATGCATGACTACTACTAGGATTACCAAGCGCATGGCCTAAGTGCACTACAGGGATACCAAGTAGTCACACTTGAATGCTCATGATTAAGTTGTACTCATTTCATGTTTAAGGAGTTTAGGATGAAGAGATATTAACTATGAAAGCATTCTGGAGTTGCAACGTCCCACCCCCACGTCAGCACTGTGCACGCTCGTTCGATGCATACTTGGTGCAGATGCATGCTAGGGATGTGACATGAACCCAGTTTAAGGTCCTGGTAGACTGTGTGTTGGGTTAGGGTCCCAGCAGACTGTACATGCTAGTTTAACATCATAACGGATGTGTTGTGCCAATTTTACGTCGTAGTGGATGGTCGTCACCAATTTAACATCATAGCAGATGCTGCTTGTTGCCACCAGTTTAAAGTCATAGCGGACACTACTTGTCGTCTTTATGCTTCAGATGTAGTACGGCTTGAGGTACGAGTGATTCACCGGGTTGGCGAACTCGTTATTATCCATGTGCGCCAGCTTGAAGGCTCCATTCCCAAAGGCTTTAGTGACCATGTAAGGGCCTTCCCAGTTGGCTGAGAATTTTCTCACATGCTCATGGATAGCTTTGAAGATAAGGTCTCCCTTCTGTACTAGCTGTCGATGTGGGTCTGCATGGTGATTTTGCTGTTGCTTGCTCTGGTAGTGCTCTATGTAGCTCATTGTCTGCGCTGAGTTGAGATCGATGATCCATGACTTATTATTCTGGGCTTCGCTTACAACATCCGAGAGGATCATCCGGAGTGATGGTACCTGCAACTCAAGAGACAACACAGCTTTAGATCCATAAACGAGACTATAAGGGGTCTTACTTGTCGTAGTTCTGCACGTCTTCCTATAGGCCCATAGAACCTAGATGATTTGCTCATGCCATCGCCTCTTGCTGTTGCTAAGCATCTACTTTAATAAGTTGATGATGGACTTATTTGTAGCCTCCGCCTGTCCGTTCGCCTACGAGTAATATAGCGAGGACAATGATTGCCTAATTCCTAGATTACTGCAAAAGGTTCAAGGATCCGTAATACTGAATTATGGCCCATTGTTGGTTATAATAGTTATCAGGAGCCCAAACCCTGTCATGATGTTGTCTAGGATGAAGTGGCAGATCTACTGAGACGTCGTCTTCCTTAGGAAGATGGCTTCCACCCACTTAGTAAAATACTCAGTGGCAGTGATAATGAAGCTATGCCCTGTGAAGAACTTAGGCATGATAGGTCCTATGAGGACTAGTCCCCATCGTTGGAAAGGCCATGTGATTTGCGTTGGGTGCAGCTCAGTAGGTGAAACGTGTATGAGATTTGCGTATCTCTAGCATGTGTCGCATGTCTTGACTTTTGACAAGTAGTCACGCTCGATATGGAGCCAATAGTACCCAAGGTGTCTAATTTTTACAGTCATAGCCCTAGGTGCTATATGTCTACCACACAGTCCCTCATGTACTTCATTAACTACCATCTGTGCTTGCTTCTCACCCACACATGCCAGCAATATCCCGTCATAGGAGTGTCGACACAGGGCATCATTTCCCATGAACATATATTACTAGGTGCACTTACGGATCGCATCTCTCTAGGCAGATGTCAGTCCGTGTGAGGGTTCTCCATGTTGTAGGTAGGCTTTAATGTTAGTGTACCACTCCTAGGCATCCATGACACTGATAGAGGCCACATGTCCCGCTTGAGTGATAGGCTCAGTACATTCGACAATCGAAGTTGGCAGACTTGCAAACAAGTGTGGTGGAATGTTTAGTGCAAGGGTGGCTAAGGCTTCTACCATGATGTTCTCTTTGTGTGTCACATGTTGCACATTTGTGGTTGAAAATTGCTTAAGTAGGCTTTTTGCTAGATCGCAGTAGGGTTGTAGGTGTGTAGCTTTGCAGGCATAGACCTCGGTGATTTGATTCACGACTAGTTGTGAATCACTGCGGATTGCCAAGTGTTGTATGCATAGTGTATGGGTAGCTGAGAGGCCTCAAAGTAGCCCTTCATACTCTACCACATTGTTGGTGTAGGGGAATGCAAAAAGATAAGCAAATGGGTGCATTTCCCCATAGGGGAACGTAATGACGGTAGTTGCACTACCTCTTTGCATGGTTGAAGCGCCATCGAAGTGTAAAGTAGCTTCCAGGTGTGATGAAATGATGTTGATAGTGCCAATATGCTCATCTAGGAATTTGGGATGTATGGTTGCATGGTCGTTGATGGGTGAGGTTGTAAGTTGCGTTGCTATGGCTTGACCCATAGTCGACGACTGGCTCACATAGTGTAGGTTGAATTTCACAGTTATTGCTTTCCATCAGGCTATCCTGATGCTTTCATATAGGTTGTTGGTGATAGCCCAGAGTATGTTGCTTTTGCAAATGATGTTAATTATATTGCAAAATAGATAGTGCCTCCACTTTTTTAATGCAAACACCAAGGCAAGGCAATGCCTCTCTACTTCATTGTATTTGCCTCGTGTGCTATTAATGCATGACTCAGATAATACACTAGTATCTCAGATCCGTCATCTCGTTTCTGACATAGTAGTGCTATGATAGATGTGTTAGAGGTGGCAAGGTAGATGAAGAAAGGCTTATCCCTTTGTGGCGGGTGCACAGTTGGAAGGTGTGAAAGCTCTTCCTTTAAGTCATCGAAGGCTTGTTGACATTGGGTTGTCCATTCGAAGTTAACCCCTTTCTTTAGAAGATGTTGCATGAGGTGTAACTTGTCATTCAACTTTGCTATAAATCTTCAGATGAACTATACCCTACCTTGCAACCCATGTAGCTCTTTAAGGTTTGTAGGAGGTGCCAGGTTGACAATGGTCTTGACTTTGTCAGGGTCCACCCGTATTCCGGCCTTCGATACTATGAAACTTAACATGCGTCTGGTTCTCACCCCAAAGACACATTTCTTAGGATTAAGATGTAGATCATGCATTTGAAAACACTCAAGGACTACCCCTAGATCGTTTGGGTGATCAACTACCTTCTTGAACTTGACTGCTATATCATCCATGTAGTCGTTTAACGTTTCTAGGATGTAATCACTGAAGATGTAAGTCATGGATCGTTGGTAGGTTGCCCCGGTGTTCTTGAGCCCAAAAGGCATCATGGTGTAACAAAAGGTCCCCCATGGGATCATAAAGGTTGTTGTTAGCTGATGCTTCGGGTTGATAGTTGTAGCTGGAGAAACCATCCATGAAGGATAGTAGGGCATGTCCGGCCGTAGTGTCGATGAGTTGATTAATGCTTGGAAGTGGGAGATCGTCTTTGATTGTTGCTTTGTTCAGATCCTGGAAGTCTATACAGATTCGTATTCCTCCCATTTTCTTGGAAACCATAATGATGTTGGACACCCATTCCAAATAATCAACTGCACGGATGAAACTAGCTTGGTATAGCTTTGTGATTTCATCCCTTACGGCTAGTGCAATTTATGGTTTGATCTTAAAAGCTTTTTTCTTGACTACCTTCATGCATGGGTCTAGGATGATGTTGTGCTATATTAGCCTCGAATCTAAACTTGGCATGTCATTGTATGACCATGCGAAGACTTTGATGTTGTCTTGCAAAATCTTGACTACGTTTTTGTGCATCTGCACATCTAGGAGGGAGCTAAGTTTTAAAATTTTTACTTCCCCCTTAGACGTGGTCACAAGCATCCCGACGAGAGGATCCTTAGTTACATCCCCGACCTCCAAATCTAGAGTTTGGACTAGATGCTCAAGCTAGTCTGGGGATGTTTCTAAGGATGCTATGGTGCTAGCTGTGTTTGATCCCTAGTCGATCAGGTCAGGGTTCAATGGTCTTACGAGCTTGCCATGTGGACCTGCTAAAGCTAAAGGCATGGAGAGATCGCGATAGATTTCCATTTTTTTTACTTAACCTATCAAGATGAGATGAAAGCTTGGTTAAGAGGCACCTATTGGTAGTAATCGTGTATAACAAAAACTTGCAAAGCAATGACAAGATGTAACTAGCAAAGTATGATGTAAAGATTAAAATTTTTCCAGTTTAAAATCATGGTAGACCACTATGATGTAGAGATGCAGAGCTGCTAAAATAGGAAATGTAAAACTGTAGATGTGAAAACCTGAAACTGTTAGTTTAGCATCATTGCGAACTGCAAATGTATAAAAGATCAAAACTGCTAGTTTAAGGTCTTTTCGGACCGTTAAAGTTGCTACTATGCTAGGATTTCTAGTTTAAGGTCTTCCTAAACTGGTAACTAGAATGGAATGCTACACTAAAAATGCTAGGTTAAGGTCTTTTTAGACCAGTAGAGTTATAATTACGCTGGAGTTGCTAGTTTAAGGTCTTTTTGGATTGTTAAAAGCACAACTATGCTACAATTGTTAGTTTAAGGTCTTTCTAGACTGATATAATCAAAAATATATTTTTTTATTTTTTAGGAAAGCAAGCAGGTAGCTTGGAGTGTGTCAAGGTTTTAATGCCAACAGTGCTACGATGTCATGGCAAGCATGCTACGCTGTACAATGCACTATACATTAAATGGAGAGAGAGAGCGGCAAGTTTCCCTTTTTCACCATTATGGCCATAAATAGGGATTAAACCATGGTAAGCTTGTCATTCTCACCGTGAGAGCGCAAAGCCCATATTCGGAGCACAAAGCGATTTCGGAGCGCAGAGCGATCGTGCTAATAGCAAGCAAGACAGTTTTTTGCATCATGACGAGGAAAAGTCAGCAAGTAGGACGATGGCTCCAAAGAAGGAACGTATCCACTTGGTGCTCGCAAAGGTCGATGAGGTGAAAAAAACCCTAGGGTACATGAAACAAGCACACGTCACAACGTAGGAGGACACGCCATTGACCCGGTAGGCCGCCATGCTCCCTCTACTTTTTCATGATTCTGTTATCGTTGTTTTGTTCATTTTCTGCTTTCATTTTGTATCCTAGTCTTAGTCATTTTTATTTTCTATCATCATGTTGTTTTGGCCTTTGCATCACCACTGTTGCCGTTTTAGCCACGGTGGATGCATAAATGCTATGCTATCATTGCATGTAAGGTTGCTTAAACCGCCACCACTGCAGTTGTCATAACCGCGGGGTTTTGGAAAGTTTAAATTACTTGGCCTTTGAATGGCATAGTGTAGAACCCTTAGGAAGGTTGGACCATGTGTGATGTGACAGTGCGACACGTGTTCTGTCGGGACGTATTGTTAATCGCCCTGTTAGGGTTAATTGCTCTATTGCTACGCTAGGCTATTTTTGCTGCACTATCACTTTCATGTTCTTGCTACGCTATGTGTAGGAAGAGGGTTATGCTATGCTACATGCATGGACTACTAGGTATTGCTATGTTGCGTATGCATTACACTTAGACATGGTGCTAACACTTGCTAGTTGTGTTGTGCAGGATGGGGCTAAGGCCAATTCTGATTATCATGGAAGTCTTGTATCATGCAAGAAAACCTGTGGCCAATGCTCCTCCTCCCCATATACGTGTGGGAGAGCAGGGGGTCTGGTTCAGGGAAGGAGCACATGAGTTCCTACAATACCTCCTCCAACACTTCAGTGTGATCATTTGGTCATACCTAGAGGAGGAAGAGGCGGTCGTCATAACAGAAGCCATATTGCCTGGGGCAAGCTGGGATATCCTGAGGTTTTTGACGGATGGGGCAATCATGAGTAGGTAGGGAGAAGGGTCTAGTCAATGCCTAATAAGGTTAAGGCATTTGGCTTGGATCTGGAACATGCCTAAGTATAGTTGCTATCATCCTTACAACACATTGTTTATTGCATGTTATATGGCAACGTGCTTCCAAAACCTGTCGGGAATCGTCTACTATGCTGGTGGGTGAGTTTTGTAGCCTTGTTTTGCTGTGTTGTGCAACGCTTACCATATTGGCCAAATGCTAACAGTATGTTTTTTTTTGTTACCAGGTTCTACATCAACAAGGAAGTGCTCCACGATCGAATGGGTCTATTGGCTACAACACAGATAACCCTGCAGGAGTTCTCTTCTACTGAGAACCTGCACGTGGGTGTGATTAGTCAATGCGACGGTGAATACCACACCTACCCATATCTATACCCCATTCCCTATGGTCAATTTAAGGAGTCTGGTTGGCTAGATGAGGGTTGGGAAAAACCCTTCAAACCAATCACCGTGGAATAAGTTCTAGTTAGTCTTTCACCATTCCTGTTACCGTACAGACTTGGTAGGCCAAATAGTAAGTTTGCATGCTTAAATGTCTTTGCGATCTTTGGATTTTTGCATTTTTATGCTAAAAATTTCTTGTGAAAACTGTTATAGGGGCGAAAAAGCCCCAGGAGGTAACGGTGGTAACCGCTGAGACACAGGAGGCAAACATCTACTTCAAGTATGAAGAAGTAGATACGAGCCAATGCTAGATAAACAGTGCAACTTTGGACTCCTTAGTCCAGAATATCCACAAGGCTGGGCTTATGGATCTATTCTTGGCCCTGAATTTGAGAGTTCTTGCTACCAAGATACTCTCCCTGATCAACTCCTTTTTCAACAAGGTAGGCCGCTTCCACACATGCATATAGGACATACAGATGGTCATTGAAATCAATGACTAGCTATTTGCAAACCTGTTCGGTGTCCCTGTCGATGGTGTTCTTATAGGGTCAAACGGTAACAAGGATTTGACCCTTCAGAAGAAGGACATTCAGGAGTGGTTAGGGATTTCCAAGGAGCGGAAGGGGCTTCCCATGGAGAAGCTCAAAGAAGGACCTACCAAGGAGATTTACCCTATTTTCCATACTTGCGCATTCCCTTAGCTACTTTCCCAAGGGAAGGTCCTGGGGATTGAGCAGGCCTAGATAATGTGTGAGGTCATGGAAGAGGGGGCCCGCTACAACTAGGCTAGGTTTCTATGTAAAGACTTGTAGAATGAAATCTTAGGGCTCCATAAGAAATCGAAGTCCCATTCCAATATTCATTATGCCTTTTACATAGCCTATCTAAAGCGTTTCGCGGAGTTTTTGGTGGTTCAAGAGAATGGAGCCTAGGTCATGCGAAATCACAACTAGATTTATAGACCGTGGATCCGCCAAATCCTCCATACCATCCAAGCCCAAGATCCCCTAGAAATAATTGGGGATTCATTCTCTGTGAAAACTAAGGATTGGGTGGTCCACAACTTTCATGTCCAAGACAGCGTAGGAGAGACGCCCCCTGCTGTAGCCGGTAGTATTTCGTGGGGGGAACATCTCATAGTTGAGACTGCAGCCAAAAAGTTGCAGCGGAAGAGGCCTCCTCCAGCTAAGGAAACCCTTTTGCATGAAGGAAGAGGAGGGGCGGCGGTTGTGGCTTAAGCTGCAGAGGACACAAGCCCCCATTGGTAAACGCTTTTGTTTAATGCCTACCTTGTTATTATTTGCCACGTTATGCTATGCTAGGTGGCGTAGCATAGTGTAGCACCTGCTTTAAGCTAACTTGTTTTGAGCTAATGCAAACATGTTTCTTTACTGCCAGAAGAAAAAGAAGAAGAAGAAGAAGGCAACGAAGAGGTGTCAACCCCTAAGATGGGGGTGAAAAATAAAGACTCAGAGGCCCCAGTCTCAAAGAGAAGGGCCCCGATCAAAAGGAAGGAAGCTTCTGTCACTAAGGCAAGGGCTCTTGTTATTAGGGAGAATCCTCCTACTAATAAAGAGGAACCTCCATTGAATAAAAAAGATGCTGGTCTCCTAAAAGGAAAGGCACTAGCGCATGAAGAAGAGGTCTGTACAGATCTAGTAGGGATTTCTACCAAGGCTGTCACCATCACTTTGCATCAGTAGGAACATGGATCACAATTAAACACTGGTGAGTTCGACAATATGTTTGCCTTGTCACAGCTCATTTCAGCCATTACTGACACATTTAGTTATGTAACAAGCACCACTATTGATGCTGTAGGACCTCCTCCAACTTGTGTGGAATCATGGGCCAAGATTCTTGATAAGTTTATGTTCATGCAGGGAATCGTCGACAACATGGTTAGTCGCCTTCAACAGGTGGACCCTGACGTGGGTAAGTAGTAGTGTTAGGTGCTCTCATGTTGCTATGCTAGAGTTTTAAACTTTGTTAACTTTACTACGCTAACACGATTGCTATGCTCTTTGTGTCATGGTAGCCTCCCAACTCAAATGGGACCCGACATAGCCTTTGAAAGTCAGTGTTGTGCCTACATTCCCTCCTGAAGTGACCAAGGTGTCTCACCACACATATAATGAGGCTTGCAAATATGCTTTGCACTCGGCATGCTCCTTGTGGGAGTATAAGTGCATCAATGAGGACTTGTGGAAATAGGTCCAAAAAGTTGAGCAAAGGGAGGCCAACCTAAGCACCGAGGTGGAGGATCTCAAGTTGAGGAACAAATTCCTCATAGCTTGTGACACTAATAATTAGGACTGGCACACAGCTATGATAGATTACACCAGATTTTGGACAGTCACACATCAGAATGTCGAAGCCACCCACGAAATAATAGAACAGTGGATGCAAATGGACTTGTTAGCCTAGAAGTGTCAGGATTTGAAAGATTTCAGTGCCAAGGTTCATGAATGGGGGCAGTCCCAGAAAAACCACAAACATATGTATAAACTAGAAAATTCCACCCATCGTAAATTGTACAAGGATACTGCTATGGAGGAATTTACATATAAAGCATTCGTAAATGTCATTGACACTTCTGAGGCCTATGCCAAGTTCAAAGAGCATGTGAAGGTTACGGAATCTCCTGACTGGAAAATGGACCTTCCCATAGGAGAGACTACAACCATCTCCTTTTCTTCGGGACCACCAAGGTGGACAACCACTGAAAGGGAGAGAGCTTCTATGGATGTTGAACCAAGAAATAGGCATTGGGTGGACATCATGACAGAGGAGGTCTAGTGCTGCCTCGGGCTTGGTTTAGAGGGAATACCCTTCGAGATGGGTGTAGGCCCTTCTCAGGTTAGTTGCTTTCTACTATATTAATGCTTATGCTCTATTGTAGCTTGCATGTGTTGCTTTAGCTAACCACTTCATTCCTACAATGCAGGCTCCAGATGAGGGCATAGGGCCTGTAGAGGGAAGGAATGAAGAATCTTTAGAGGACAATGTAGGGGAAGGCGATGCAAAAGGAAATGATATAGAAATGAATGGCGAAGATGATGCGAATAGGGACAACCCATGACAACATGGGATTTTTTTGCAATTTTGAATTTTTTGTAAAATTTTTGCAAAGATTGTCCAAAAGGCAAAAGTTTTGAATAAAGAAGAGAATTTCGGAAAAGAAATTGATTCTACGTTAACTTGTTCATTGTCTATGTGCTACATTTTGTGTACAATTTTCATGCTTTCATGTGATATTTTTAGTCCATTTCGGGCCATTGATAGTTTTAGGTCGTTTTGGGCCATTGCTAGTTTTAGGCCATTTTGGGCCTCTGCTAGTTTTAGGCTATTTTGGACCATTGCGTAGCATGCCAAAGAGGTGATACGTTAACAACTTGAACAATGGCTAACTGGTAACTTATGTAGATAGATGGATCATAAAGAATGAAAGATGGTAATGTGCAAAGGATGGAGACTAGGCAAGAAGCAGTAGGGTTGCTATGCTATGCATAGTTTCTTCTTGATCCATCATGGATTGAGTGGAGCGTAAGGCTGAGACGCTTTACCAAGGCCTTCGTTTGCATCATTGTCCTCCACTTGGAAGGGCAACTCAACCCACATGCTTTCATTTTGGAGACCGATCTGCTGAGCCGATTCTCCCACTAGATGGTTAATGTGTGCGTAAGCAGGTGCTTCATTCTCAGAGGTTACAACCTTTGAGCCCTATTCCATGTCTATGTTATTGATCGCTTGTGCTGCTACTTCATCACCATGGATCACCACCTCCCTGCCTATGTATGGTAGGTGGATTTCCTAGTGAATGGACAAAGAGACAACCCTAAGTTGTGCTAACCATGATCTCCCCAAGATCATGTTAAACCCGGGCATTTCCTCGACCACGATGAATATCGCTTTTGTGGGGAACTGGTCCCCTATCACGAAGTCTATGTGAACTGTGCCCTTCACTAAGATGCATGACAAGTTAAACGACCTCAGGTATGATGTCATTGTGGGTTTGATCTGGTCAACCAAGCCTAATTTTTCCATAATAGGGAAGGGGATGACATTCATGGTAGCCCCATCATCAACGTGTACCCTTTGGATCTAGTGTTGGTTGACCTGAACTGTGATGAATATGGGTGCTATAGTCACCTAACCCCTTTCAGGATCTTTCCTAATGGCGCCATCGCAGAAAGTTAGTTGAGGTGGTTCTGGCTCTGCGGGTGCAGAGGGAAGCATGATCAAGTGGATTGCTTCCTCTTTCACTAGCATATCTTCATTGACCAGAATCACCATCAACATGCGGATCAGAACCTCTGGTGTGGGATGGACGTCATGATTATGTTGTACAAGCCCAATGTAGTGTTTTTTTGTTTTAGAGATTTTTTGACCTGAGTGAGGGCATCCAAGAGGTCCTAACCATTCCCCCCTATTTAACTCTTTCCTCCTCTTCTATTCATCCCAGAAGACGAATTTCCCAAGGAGGGGTGACTTGGGATCTAGGTTCAGACCCTTTTTGGCAAGGTGACGTGGACTATGTGGTTATAGAAATGTTCATATTTGGTGATGAGGGTGTAGACATAGGGGGTGGAGATGTAGGCTTAGAAGCACTAGGGGTGGTATTTCCTCTCAACGTATCACCTGCAAAACCCACTTCCCATTCTTTAGGATGAGAAGGTTGCTTAGATGTCTTGCATGGGACGAGGGCTGTCAAATGGATCAGCCCCCTAATGATAAATGGAACTAATGGTGTTAATGGGAAGGGTAGCATGGTTTCACTAGCAGGTGGAGTAGGGATGGATGCCTAGGAAGGGACTCTCAGAAAGAATGGCTGTTGTGAGCTTTGGCCAGATGGTGGTGGTGCTAGTGCAGTACGCTAAGGCACACGGATCACAAATGGTTGTTGGGATGGCCCAGGGTCACTGTCACTACCAATGGCGTTGATGATGTAATCGGCATTGTTGGCATTGAAGGGGTTTGTGTAGACATGCATAGATTGGTTCTCAAGGCGTACTAGGTTTCTTTCATCCAATACCAGTTTTCCCTGATCGATCAATCTCTGGATGTCATCCTACAATGCTAGATAGTAATCTATGTTGTGACCACACTATTGGTGATAGTCACAAAACCTGTCCAGCCTGAAACCCTTAGGAACTGGGGGCTCATTGGGAGGGCCAAGGAGGGATTCCTAAGGAGCTCACAATAGCATTGATGTCTCTTGATTCCTTCCTCTGACATCTGCTTGTGTTGGATGTGCCCTGCTACCAATAGCTACTTCAGAAGTTCCAAAGGCTTGAGAGGCAGTGGGGTGTACTTTAAATGATCTTTACGCTCAAAGTTCGGTTTGGGTTGTGTAGATGTCTCAGGTGTGGGTACTAGAGGTTGCAGCGCATTGCCCTGCTTGGGCATGGAGTTAGTTGCAGGTATGGCTGGTTTCTTGTTATTCTTGTTACCATTGTTACTAGGTTTGGGCTTGGCCTTGGTTGCCACAATGGCCACTATGGTTATTGGGGCCTTACCCTTGTCCTTCTTTGTGAAGGTGTTTTTGTAGGCAATGTAGGCGAGGTCTTTGCTTGCCTCGACCACATCCTATATACTCTTAGTTTGATCAAAGGCTTAACTAAGAGTACGAGGGGCAAGGTAGTACATTTTAGACTTGATAAAGTCATTCACTGCACCCTTAAAGATAGCCAGCAAGTGGGCCTCCATGATGGGCTCACAGATTTCATTAAGGGTTGTGCTCCATTGCTGGATGAACTTCTAGACTAGTTCCAGAGGATCCTACTTCACACTCATCAATTGCTCCAGCATGGTTTCTACCTTCAAGTTATACTTGAAGCACATCATGAACTGGGTCAGAAGCTCCTCTAGAGTTGAAATGAATGAGCTTGGCAGCGCGTGGTACCAATCCAAGGCTCTCCCGATTAGGAACATAGCAAAGACATGAATAATTGTATGTGGCATTGTTGCAATAGGAGAGACTCAGACCTAAAGGTAACAAGATGTGCATTGGGATCCCCCTCCTTGTTGTACTTCGTGAAGTGTGGGAGAGACATCCCTAGGGTTAGCATTAGTGCAAGGATTGTAAGGCTGATGGGGTCATCTTGGTAAAAGTCCATGACTTGTACTGTGTTAGACCCGACAACCTTGAGGCATTTGATTTCCTCAGTGAGGGTCTAGATGAGCAGGAACACTTGGTCCAAGCCCTATGACGTTGTGGACAGTTGGGGAACTGCTGAGGTAATTCCCATATGTGGAATGGTGGGGGTGATAGCGTGACCCATCGGTGGTACCGTTGGGATAGCCCCCGCGAATGGTGCTGCTTGCATTATCCACCACTTGGCAGGTGGTGCTGTTGGAGTAGCAACCGCGGGTTGTGCTGTTGGATAGACCACTTGTGTCGTCAGTGGAATAGACCATAGCCCTGTGTTGGGTTGTTGTTTGCGAGGTTTGGTAGGTCTGAGGGCAAACATAATGAGACATCTGCGATGGTTGTGGAATAGGTGAAGAAGTGAATGGGGTCCACCATGTGGACGGGCCCAGGCCTACTGTAGTGGGTGGAACGAATGTGAACATAGGAATGGAAACTGAAGTTGCATTCAACTGTGAAGTAGGTACAATATGAATATATGGCAAGGTAGTCATGATTGGTGTGTGATGTGCTACAGGAATGGACTGATGAACAGTTTGCAGAGGCATAGTTGCTGTAAATGAAATAGGAAAACAAGGACGTTGATACGCCGAGAAGGTGACATGGGTACCCATTGCGGTTGTAGTTGTAGGCTGCGGGAGCGTAGGCATGATCACAAAGGGAGTAGTGATAGACAGTAGATTGGCCTAGAAGGACTAGGTAGGAGGGACAGGAATAAGATTGGTTTGACCTCCCTCGTTAGATTGGGAATCGAGTTCCTCCTGTCCATCCTAGAAGGCGTTATCCTGGTTAGACGTTGTGTCCTATTGCTCCCTAAGTCTAGCCAACTGGATTAGCTGGTCTAGAAGCCTTTGATATATTTGTGTCAAAGGTATGGAAGTGTCGAGAGTAGGAACAAACTCCTTCCCATCGCAGTAAGTGAACTTGAAGCTATGTTTTCCCTCAAATTCATGTACATCCAAAGGCAAGTTTGCCTAAACCTTTGCATAGAGGCAGTTATAATGCTCATGTTTTTGGGCCAAGTCCTTAGGTCCCCAGTATTGGATCCTGAGGAATCAACGTGTTTCCAGCGTCGGGTTGAGTGGTTGTTCGACACCTGTGATGCCTTGAATCGTGAGGGGAACTTCGGCATTGAAGGTATTAGCAGTAGTAGTTGCGGAAGTCATTGTTACTAAGCTAGACAGTTTTGCAAATGTGAAAAGCAAGGAAATCAAGAAGCTAAACAATTTTGCAGATGAGAAAAACAAAGGAATTGGGAAGCAATCAAAAAGGCTTTATGTCTTGCTGGGCTCTCGAGGAACCATCGAAGTCACTGATCTGTACCACACAATGCATAAACAACAACAAAAGGATGTCATGTTTACGCTAGTGTATGATAGGGTACAAAACACATGCAAGACTACCATAGGATAGGCAAGTCAGCTGGTGACTGGAGGCTTTATGTCCTATAGGATTCCCAAGGAACTATTGAGGTGACTGATCTACACCGCACGACGTGTAAACAACCACAGGTAGGTGTCAAGTTTACGCTAATGCGTATTAGGGTGCAGAAGGCTTACAGGACTACCGTGACATGCAAAAAGGGCACCAAAAGCCCTCCTTCTAGCGCTAGAAAACTATAGCAACCAAAAAAGTTAGCGGCTAAAAAAAATGTCGAGAGGTCATCGGTCATTGACAGTCTCAACCCCATTTCCACGATAGGGCCATGCTAGATGGAACAGAAATGGGGCACCTTGAACGGTCTAGTCAATCAGACAGGGACTTATTCAGTGTCAATATAACCTTTTGCAACATGTGATTCGAAAGCAAATTTTATAGCATAAAGATGATATTTTAAACATAAACAATGCAGGAAACAATGTAAAATGCGATGATAAATAGGAAAGAAAAATAGAATGTAGTTAAGGAAATGCACCACTTCAAGATTATGACTTTACTTTGTCAAGGTGGATACAATTGGTTGCGCGACGTCAAGAAGCGTAGAGATTCCAAAGGTAACCAAGGTGTTCAGAGAAAAATAGTTGCATGCTTGAACGCGGATGCAGGAGTCGACAATGTAGAATGCTACCAAGATGGTAGGGAAAAGTAGGAAAAAATGCCAAACTAGAGTGCTAATTGTTTACAATGTCAAATAGAAAGCTTACAATGCTCAAGGTTACAGTGCTAACCTTTTTTCTTGTCAACCAACAAAATTGTTAGCCAACCAAGATTTCCACAAAACCTAGACCCTTTGAGCATTGCTCATTGGGTTATTTATAGGACCGAGGGTGCACGAAAGATACGGTTTAGAGGCCACGTGCCCTAGGATTATGCTGACCTATCTATGTTGCACGTGCCTGCATGACTGTTGGGCGAGTCTACTATGCCATAATTACAAGCCTACCACACCGTAATTACGCTGTTAGAGTAATGGTGTGATTAGGTGGAGTGCATTGATGTTTGCCATGCTTTACTGTGCATTGTAGCATAGTATGTTTGGCATAGCGTAGCATCTTGTCATACTATGCTACACTACGCAGTGTAGCGTAGTCACTGGTTTGAAACAAAAATTTGCATTGTGTCCTGCTGCATGCATTGGAAACCTTTGCAGTGTTGTGACTACGGGTTGTATATTTGCTATGCTATGCTATGCTACGTAGTGTATCATAGCGTAGCAGCTGTCCTTAGTCGCAAGAAAAAACATCGCCAATCTGCAAACTTTTCCTTTTGCACTGCGAATCTTGCGAACTTGCTGATCCCTCCCTTTGAGATGCCTTCTATCACTTTCACAGAATTACTATGCCTCACTACGCCATGTAGCTTAGCGTAGCGTAGCAGCAAACATGACCTACGTTTGCCAAGTTTGCCTCTTTCTGATGAAAGGAGACATTGTTGAAGGACTTGAAGTTGGGTGAGGGGACTGATCATCTAGCTTTTGCTACGCTGCGCTACACTTTGTAGCATAGCATAGCTTAGCACTTCGCTTCTGCAAATGTCTTCTGAAGTCTACTATGCTACATAGTGTAGCATAGCGTAGCAAAACTCCTTGACTTAGAAAACTTGCTGAAGTGTTTTACGTGTTCTGAGCACCGCCAAAAATTCCACGCATCACTCCTAAGTGCACGGTCAGCTAGGTGAACTACTCAGGTGGGCAGGCTGGAGAATATGTTTAGACTGTTGACACCTGGGGTAGAAAAACTTGCCAAACTAGATAGTCTAAACATTAGAGCATCCATCTCCTGAAGAACTACCATGATGCCGTGCGATTTGCAAAGACCTGGTGAAGTAAGCATGCCTTCAAATTTTGAGGTGTTTTAATGGGAACACTTGATTTTCCTTGACATGTCATGCCGCAAATAGCCATCATTCATCTTCATAGGCTCACGCCTTAACCTATTCACCTTTTGCTTGCTTAGATTGTGTAGTGATAGGAGTTCCTTGATGGATGCTGAATGATTGTGCCTCCTGCTCTACATGAGGTCCTTGGCTTCTGCCTCCCCCTGGGCATTTAGTTGCACCTTGAGAAGGTCCTCCTTGTTATCCTCTTTTAGGGGCCATCTATAATCACACAAAGATCAATTTTTAGTAAGGTTATTGAAAGAAGTTTAATTATTTCATACCTTACTTATTTCCTTTAGTAATTGTTGAATTCTTTGCTTAGTGTGATTATAGAGTTGAAAAAATTTTCAAAGAAGTTTCCCTAAAAGTTTAAGGTTAGAGCTGGTTTGTTTAGGTGAAACATCAAAGGATATGTAATGGTTCTGAGGAACATTTGATAAAATGATGACAAAGGAAAGAATAGATTTGGCAATGAAGTGCTTAGAGGGTATAAAATGATGTGGTGGTGTGCAACAAGAAAAAATTACAAAATTCACGCAAGTGGATCCTCCCCAAAGCATGTTTCTACCTATAATGCTCTTGCATAACCACATCTTAAAATGTCCATAGGTACTAGAAGGGTTAAATGGAATCTACACTAGTTCCACAAAACACACGCATGTAAATACCATCATGATGAGGTATAAATTCAATGCTACACAAGTCACAAGTCCCAATTACATGAATAACGAGATGGAACGAATTATAAAAGAGATTGCAGAGAGTGGGACATGAGGTAACTAGCCTAGGGCATAATGAATCCTCGGTGTAAGGCATGATTAATGTGTCATTAACCTGTCACTCAAGAATCAGGACCAAGTCCATTTTTCTAATCAGTGACATCACATTGTTTCATCCCAATGATGGACAATAATGAGAGCATCATGATGGCAAGGTGTACGATCACTTGGCATTTCGTAAAAGGGAGGAGTGATTTTGCCTTGTGGCACTCTTCTTCTCTTTTCTCTTTTCTCTCTTATCTTTTTTTTTTGAATGAATGCTTAAACTAGAGAAGCTGCCTACGTTCAGGCACAGGTGCATGTTTTTCCAGTGGGACCCCTTAGAATACCATTGAGTTTCCTTGATTGAGTACCTTTTGATTACTCTTACTCCCATTTTTCATTAGATCTATAAGGATCTTAGTACAACCAAGCTACATGATAACTCCTACAGATGTCACCAAAGAGAATCCACAAGTCCCTTTGATGTCACACCCTAGCCATTCCCACTTAGTCCATCCTTCTTCGCTCTAGGTATAATAAACACAAGGTTACTTTAAGTTTTAATGATTAGGAATATCCTTATACCTAGGGTAGAACCTCTTATTAATAGAGTGGGTGGATGGACATTGTGGGCTCGCTATTCAAATAATTAGTCACTTGAGACTTGTTAGCATAGAACAACACCTCAACCAATGAGTCACATGAGTGCTTTATTCATAGATGAGATTACTCATAAAAAGATAAAAAAATAGGAAGATAAAGCAATAAATTAAAAGGTGAAAAATTGGAAAACAGAAAGTTGAAAAATTAAAGAAATGAAAAAAGATTTATTCATTTTTTGTTGTTAGAATGGAGGATACCCCCCATAGTTAAATGGTTGAGCATGGCTAGAATTAATAATGGAAGGTTGGGATCCTTGCATGTTGGAAATATTGGGACCTGGTCATACTTACCCCATTGGGGTTCACACACTTGATTAGAGTTGACATAGTGGGGAAAATTATAAGATATGGTTAATTTATAAGGAGTTGACCCACTATGGTACTTGTGACCATAAGATGGTATGCAAGGATCAACATGTTTCCCCATGTGGCTATATTCATTGGGCCACATGGCTGTTGAAGTATTGAGTGGTGGCCTTGATAAGGTAACATGAGGCATTGGGTTCAAAGAGCAAGATGCACCATAGTGTTGGATTTGTGCTGAGTTGGCAGATGTAGTGGTTTCTAAACTGTGGTGTCCCTTTCTACGATCACATCTAAAGAAGGGACACCTATGATGTTGTGGAGGATTCTCACTATTGTTGATAGTAGAAGCACAAGTAATGTTCATGGGTTGATTTTGTGATGCAAATCCTTCGAGTAAAATTGGTGGCGATGTAGAAGGAGGTGAAGGATGAGAATTTTGAAATTGAGGAGAAGTGTAAGGTACCCAAGGTGATGGTCTTGTTGGTGAGGATAAGGGTTGATAGTATTAAGAAGAATAATAATAATGTGGCAAGATAGAGGATGTTGACCCAGTTGGGGAAACATGATGTTGAACTTGATAAGCACTTAGGTTTGAATCGTATGAAGGGTGTAACCAGTTTGGGGATGGCCTCCCCCATGACTGGGATTGTTGCCACTGTGATTGAACATAGTATTTTTGTATGAACTCTGGATGTAACATTTTCTCCCAATGCTCATGCAAATGTGACAAGATTGGACATTGACCTTTGGGATGATCATATAGACAAACGTTACACTGATGCATATGATTAGTAGTTGAGTTCTTATTCTATTCAACCCTTCTTTCTGATTGTCTAAGGGTGTTCTGTCCTACTTCTTGGTTTGTCATGGTTCTACCTCTAATAATGTTGGCATGTTCTCCATATTTTTCATGCATCCATTCCATCATCTTATTGATCTTTGCCTCGATTTCATCTAGTGATTGTTGTACTGGAAAAGATTGTTCCACCTCCTTGAGATGAGTTGATTTCTCCTTTTCATGATTATGAACCTTTGTTCAATTAAGATTTTGGTCCCATTGAGAGTTTTCAACATTCTCTTATTTAGCCATTTCTCCTTCTTCCTTTGCTACTCACTTAATAAGCTCTTGGAATTGGTGGGTCTGTAGTTCGTATAGTTGACCTAGGACATACATCCCTAGGGTTCCCTTTGTTTTATTATGGAGCCCATCTATGATGTGGTACATTAGCCTTTCCTCAAAAAGCCCATGGCCTGGACATTTGTTTAACAATGAATAATATCTTTCTAAGGCCATGTCCAAGGGTTCATGTTGCCCTTATTTCCATTCTTGGTTTTGTCTCCTCAAGGTTGACACTCTTGCATATGTTTGATATCTTTCATTAAATAGTTCTACCATTGTTAGCCAACGTCGAATTGATTTTGGTTTTAAAAACCTATACCATACTTTTGCTTGGCCAATGAGTGTCGTAGGAAAGAGCTTAAGTTTTTGCCATCCATTATCAATGTTGTTCCATGCATAGGCATTGTAAAAGGCTTGTAAATGTTGTTGTGGATCTAAACCGTAGCCTCCTGAAAACTTAGGAAAGTTGTTTAAGTCAAGCCTAGGTAGACGGTTTTCCTTACGATGCTTGTGGGATATTTGAACAGCCTCTTGTATATGCGTTAGGCTCTTAGTGGCCAGTAGGGGTTCATCATCACTAGTTAGGTTATGCATTCATGAGTTGGGATGATTTTTTCTTCATTTATGTTCATAGGAAACCCCTACATCAGATTGAGTACTCCAAACTTCACCTTCTTCATCATATAATTCGTTGGTTCTCTAATGAATTGCCTTACTGGTTGTTGTGTTATCATAGTCTTTTGAGAGAGACATGGTTGTAAATTTTTGTGTGATTTAATTATTATTATTATTTTCTAAAAGATATATCATTAATACTTTGTTATAGAGATTTTTTATGATGTAACTAATTTAAATAACTAGCATCATCCCTGGTAACGACGCCAATGATGAGTGGCAAGGTACCCCTACATTCAACCATACAAATACGAGCATTTCACACATGATCTAGTTGAACTCCGTAGATGGGCTAGTTGTGGTATCTAGATAGTTACTCGTTGATCACAGTTTGTTGTCTTCCCACCTAGACTAGTATTTGCTTTTTCACGTATGGTTTAGTCCAGAGTGAGGTGTATGATGTGGTTTCTAACCTAGTGCTACTCTTATAGGAAATGTAAAATAACTTTAATTAAGCTAAGAGGAAAAGGGAGAGAGAATCTAAGCTAGCCTAAGTGCGATGAGCATCTGTACACATCTTGGACCTCGTGCACGACTACTACTAGGATTACCAAGTGCATGGCCTAAGTGCGATACTGGGATACCAAGTAGTCACACTTGAATGCTTGTGATTAATTCATACTCATTCCATATTTAAGGAGTTTAGGGTGAAGAGATATTAACTACGAAAGAAAGAAATAACAATAACAATTAAATTATTAAACTAAGTGAATGCTACAAAGATGAAGTAATCTTAATCTTTATTTCCAGTCATGTGCGTGTCCAAGTACGTCACACTCAAATAAAGGTGTCGTACAATTACAATCATCACACTACGAGCATGCACTAGGGGAAATGGTTGAGAGGAAAAATTAACAAAAAGATCCTACTTTAATACTAAACTAACTTCCTTTTCCCATGCACCCCATTTTGTATTTATAGGCTCACACAAGAACCGCGATATCGCGTACGTGATATTGTGTACTCGATATCAAGGGTCCGATATCAGGACTCATAAGATAATAAGGGTCCAATAATAGGGGTACGATATCAGCACCTAGTTAACAAGGGTCCGATATCAACACCTAGTTAACAAGGGTCCGATATCAGCACCTGACAAACCATGATTCATTAATGGCCTATGTACAAGAGTTCAAGTCATATGTACTAAATACATAATTTATCAAAATAATAAATTCCATGAATATTACCTTATTCACAAGGTAACTTCTGATAGCCCTACTAACAACTATCTTGTGAAATTTCATTCTTAGATGTCATGAAAAACATTTAATATATGTTATACTAGACATTATGCGTAAGAACATAAAGTGGCAAACATCAAATATATGAAACATTTAACATTAAATACAACAAAAATGATAGGGAAAATGTAAAAGGAAAGAAGAAAAGAGTGTTTTATTGATATGAAATAGTGTATTTGGATCATGCTCTAAGTATTCTTTGGGGTTATCTTCCTTCGACTTCTATCCCTTAGAGGCCATCTAGCATTGCCATTATGGTTAGGCCTACAATCGACTAGAAAGAATGGTCAGTCCTCTTCTTGTCTCTCTTCACTCAGAACCTATTAGTTACCTTTATTAACTTTGCAACTCCATGTTGAGACGACCTCTAATGCATGGGTAAAAATACCTTAGGTCAAACCCCCAAAAGGTAACCTTGAGAGACATGTCCATTATTACAACACATCTTTTCTAATCTTAATTACAACTTGTCCTTCTAGGTCTTGCTATGATTATTGTAGCACTTGTTATGAAGAGACACCATCATATGATGCAGCAATACCATTTGTGAATGGGGGCGTTACACGTACTATTAAGTAAGGCTTAATCTTAATTTCAAGAAAAATACTGGCAATAATGGCAATAATCATAGTTATAAGGAATGTCACTACCAAGGAAATAGTATTCATATAGACAACTAGATCCTTATGGACACCATGTACAACATCCTATATCTCTTGGAAGTACTTCTGTTCACATCTCCTCTACTTACTATCCACTTGAATATCATGAGCCCACAACCTTACGCATGGATCCTCATCCTTATATATCTTAACCACCATTGGGTCCCTCTTTTCAAGATCCTAATCCATTACTACCAATGCCACCATTGATCATGTAAGGAGAACTCCTAATACAATTACAATAGAAAATTACTACTAGGGTAGTTATTATATAGAAAGAGGATAATACCAATACTACTAAATGCAAATCTAGAAAATGTCCTTTCTTTAGGACAAGTCTAGAAAAGGCAGGTAGAGTAGAAACTTCATTTAACCATTTTCCTCCTATGATAGATCCTCTTGCAACTACCATGCTTTCACAACAACCACACCAAAAGCTCACAATTATCATGTTAACTAATACAGTATCAAATTGAATAAAAGTAGAAAATCTTCCTAAGAATAGAATATATCTTGAAAGTTCTCTAGTTTATTTACAAATTACTAAAAATTCATTGTGTAAAGCTCTACTAGGCTCAAGTTCTGAAGTTAATTTGATATCTCAAGAAACATATAAGGATGTAACTTAGCCCCATTAAACAAGTGAAACATAAGACTAGAGCTTACAAATAAATCAATTACCATTCCTTTAAGATATGTAGAAAATATGGTGACCACTATTAATGAATGGTCTTATGCAGTAGATTTTCTTGTGATAGATGTGAAGAATGATAACATCAACTTTCTAATCATTATGAGAATAGCATGACTTAGCACAATTAATGCTAAGTTAGAAATGAAAGACCTATACCTAGAAATTTCCAAGGAAGATAAGCAAGGAAGCATACAAATACAAAAAAATTTCATGCATTGCTTATTATGAAGAAGGGTGTAGTTGTAGACAAAAAGTTTAAAATGTCAACACAATCGTTACACCAACCCACAACAAATTTCAAAAACAAGTGTGTATATAAAAAGAAACAATAGTTAATAAACTCAAAAACACCCAATGATTAAGAAATAAAAATATAAAACTATTGAAAACATGCATGGAAACATCCAATTCTCTTATCAACTCCTACCCCAAGAGAATGACACAAATGAAGAACTTATAGAAGGATACTCTAAACCATGATCATACACAAATAACAAGTAGTGAACATGGAGACTTAAAACCTAAAATTAAGAATAAATAAGAAAACATATTTGGATCCTCTAAAATAAGAGTATCATATAGTCCAACAAGATATGTATCTCTAAATTGATCAAAATTTGATTATCATCAATGTCACATGAGACAATAAACAAAAACATAAATCATTAAGAATGATAAACAAGAAACTTGGGAGTGTATGATCTAGGGATGTATGGTCCATTTTCTGAACACTTGCCCATGAGTTCAATCATGGGGGAGGTACCCAAGTTTGAATAGGAATTGATAAGTGTATTTTAGCTTTTTTTTTATAATTTTTTTGGTTTATAATTTTTGTTATACTTTTTCTAATTTTTACTATTTTCAACATTCTTTAATATCTTTTCTATTCTTTCATATTTTCCATATTTCTTATCATTATTTCATTATTTAATACTTTTCAAATTCTTTATACATTTTTTTAATTCTTACCTATTTCTCCTTATTTTATAGTTTTAACATTCCTCATGTACATATTTTTTGTTAATCTTTCTAATAAAGTGTAAAGGAATTAACAAGATGTAGTTGAAACAATAAGAACTTCACCTTATGTTATCAAATCATTAAAGGTTTGATGGTATAAAAAGTGAAACCACATCATCCATCCACTCATTTTGAATAATAAGAGGCTCTTACCATGGACATAATGTCATTCTTTCCACAATAAAACTAAAATAAACCCATGATCATTATGTCTAGATGCAAAGGTGAAGAACCAAGTGGGAATGAAAAGGGTGTGACATCAAAGTGATTTGTAGATTCTCTAAAGCTACTGATAAGAATCTTATTGCGCTGTTAAGTTGTATTATTTACTTAAGTTCTAACAAAAAATGAATGTGTATTCTAAAATAAGTGCTACCTTGCCATGTCACTTGAAATAAATGTTACTCATGCCTAAAGGTAGTCCTCTAGTAAAGTTGACATAGAAATAACATAATAAATACACATAATCAAAATTTTTTAGGGTTCCATTAGAAAGACATGTTACCTATGCCTAAAGGTAAGTGACTTCTCATGAATTTCAATGTTTCTTGGACTTTCATTAGTTATAGGACTAGAAATACATGTTACCCATGTCTAAAGACACTCCTTTGTCCAATGGCCAAGTCTCCTTTCAAATAAACTATGTAGTTAATAAACTACTTCCTTGTACCTCATTGCTAAGCAATAATATTTCTTATAATTGTGATGGTCCTATAGTTAGTTTTGGAATGGTACAATGTGATGTCACTGGTAAGTGGTATGTGCTTGTTTTGAATCATGGGTGGAAGGGCCAATGATCATTTTAACCATGCATCACACATTGAATTTATTATGCTTATGGTAAGGCATCTCATATCCCATTTGTTGTAATCCTTACTACTACCATTCAACCTCATTGTTATATATAATCATAATTTGATGGTTTTGCATAATATAGTATTATTTTCTTATTGGGGCAATACTAACATGTGTATTTCAGAAGACAGGTATGATTTACATCTAACTCCTTGAGTGTCCATGGATACTTATATGTGTAGTTACACAAGGGTATTAAGAAGAGCTTACATTGGGGAGGATCCACTTGTATAACTCTTGTGTTTTATACTTAATAAAAAATTTCCACATATTATTATACCTCCTAAATACTTAAGCAATCATTGTTATTTTGATCATATTCACTTAGAAGTTTGCAATTTTGATCAAACCAAAGAAGGTTTGAAGAAAAGAAGATGGGGAAACCTACTTTGTCATTTCCATTTTTTATTAGAGATTTATGTAGATAAGTAGGAATCTTGGGCTACATCAATGATGTTCTTTGCAAATCTCAAAATGCATCATATGTTGAAATTTCCAAGCCAGTACCACCCAAGAAAAATCAAGTAGAAAAACCAACAAGTACTAAGGTTATAATAGGATCCACACCAATGGCAAATATTCTAGTTGTAAGCACTGAACAAGTAAGACCTAGTGGATCAACTCCACCTGCAGAGAGAGAAGGACCAAGTGCTCCATTAGCACAACAAGACTATAGACCTTTAATGACCCATATACAACCAATAACAAAATCAATAAGTTGGGGAAACATGGAAGTCTCAAGTATGTATTGAGTTAGAGATAATCCTAATAGATTTTTTGTATCCATAGGACCAGCAAGTGGTTGAGTATCTTTGCAAGCCAAAGAGGATGATAACTACACACAATAGATTTCAGGGAATGCTACATTCTTTTAACTAATGTTGAATACTAGAGAAGGAGCCACCATTATGGTAATGAAACATTAAGATGCAGAAAAAGTAGCAAAAGTCATAATTGATCATATTAAAGAATCCTTTATCATTCCCACTATGCCACCAATAGATATTACTAGAGCTAAAGATGTAGAAACCTTAGTTGGAATATCAATGATCCCTATAGAGCATAAAGATGCACTAGAGAGATTGTTGCATACAGATATTATGTAAAATATTTTTGATATCCCTAGTGACATCATTACAATATAGTCAAAGTTAACATTCACAAAAGGTAAATTGGTCATGGTAGAAACAAGGATGCAACATGCAAAAAGTATAGTGAAGAGATTATAAAAAGAGTTAGCTACATTAAGAATAGAAAGACAAGATCTTGCATGGCATATTGCATCTAATGAATTAGCATTATTCAAAAATGAATAAATTGGTCAACTAATGGTCAAAAAAAATGGAGATAGAAAAGGAGAAATCAGTGTAAACTGCCTTTCTAGTAGAAGCTTAAACACATGCATATGCTAAGGCCATTTTTGCACTACAAGAAGAGAACAAAAGAATTGTTGTAGAGAATTTGAAATTGATGGATATTGAAAAACAAAAGAACTTAGTAGAAGAAAGCATTCATTAGCTTAGAGAGTATTTTATCAAAGTCAATCTCAATATTAGACAACTAGTCCATGAAAATAGAATCCTATCAATGGAAGAAGTATGCACAATCCAACAAAAGTCAGCCATTGAAATTATCATGTGGTAGAACGAGGCCAAGAAACATGAAAGAATAAAGGAGGACTTTAGAGACTAAGTGGGTGTGTATAAAAAAATTAATGAAAAAGAAATCCAAATGGTCAAAGCTGAGATTAGTTCTATTACATAACAAATACTTGATTAGTAACCCATCTTGAATATCCTTGGTCATGTCCATCAAGATGAGCTGAAAAATAAAGACCTGCAAATAAAAGACTTGACAAAGCATACAGGGTTAACAAATCTCTAATATGCTAACTTAAACATGTTATTAGTAGGTAGACTAAGAATACAATTGGAACAACAAGTAGCTAAGGTGTATTCCTTATATAAAAAGAAGTTTGCAGACAAAAAAGATGCATAACAAAAGCTCCACTTCTCAATATTTGAATTAAAAGTAGTTAAGTCTAGCTACCAAGGTCAAAAACATGTAGTAGAAAAAATGGCTAGAAGAATAATAAATTATCAAGAGCTAAAAAAGTTTTCCAGAGCTTCTAAAGAGGAAAGAACATAGTTTGTAGCATACTATGTTAAGGCCAATAAGATGTTTTCATGGCTATCATGTCCTTGGGAAGTATTGACTCTTGCCAACATTGCTAAATTCACATAGACAATGCATGATCTTAGAATAGAAAAATAAAATCCTAGAGCATTTCTAAACACATATTAATTCTAGAAGCCATACGACAAATAGAAGAAACCAATGGATACATCAAGCTTTGTTTTGTTCTCTATCATATGTGTTAATCATGTGTTGCATGATAATTTTGTAACACCACTTAAACAAAGATGTGACATTTAGAGTAGAGTAGTCATGAAAATACGTGTCATGATGTCAAAGCCCTTGTAACCCCACAAGTTTGTAAGGAATTCTATCTTCTTTTCTTTTGAACTTGATAATGCGTGTTTAGTCAGTTGTAGGGGTTTCATGAAACACTATTGTAAAGGACTATAATATCGTAGATGCAATATCGTAGCCCTACATACATCATTGTAGTTATGATGTAGTGGGTCATGGTTGATGAAACATGATTTGCTGCATTGACTAGGCCCCATCGATGAGGCCCTGTTGATGTAGGGGTTTATCTTGGCCTATAAATATGTGCTCACCAATTGAATTTAAGGCATTATATTTCATAGTAGTAGCAAAGCTCGTTGTTTTTTTATTTGAAAGTTGGAATATTTTTTGCAAGTGCCCACAGCAAGAGTCATTGAAAGTACAGATCTTTATTCAAGCATTGTTGTACTTGAGCACGATAGTATGTGCAACAATAAAGATGAACTTCTTGATAAACCTTGCAACATTCTGGATAGTTTAAATGCTTCATTCATGCATTTAATATTTTTAGTTATTTATTCAATATTTCTAGTAATTAAGTTGATTAAGCTAATTATGTGAGATAAGCTAAATAGATTGAATACATAAGTATGATTTCTTTGAATGTAGCATGTATTTGCTTGGTAATCCTAGTAGTGTTATTACTTGGTGCACCTAGTAACATAGCACTTGGTAACCGAGCAGTGGATATGTGGATTCAAGACATGTACAAAAAGTGGGAATGGATGCTTATGTGAGGTTTAGTTAGAGACTAGTTAGTTAGTTAATTTAGATTAGTCATTCAATTACTCTATCTCTCTCTCTCTTCAAGCACCCAAAAACATAAAACATAAAATGATAAAAATCATGTCTCAATTTCACTTAACCATACCTTAGGTCAAGATTTATTTCTTAGAATATTAGTGCACTGGAAACTATAAAGTCTACAAAATTTAACTAGATCATGCATGAATGCTTTGCGATTTGTATGGTTGCCTATAAGGGTACCTTGCGGCTCATCATTAGTGTTGTTGCTGGGGACTTTGTTTGTTGAAATGTGCACTATCTAGGATTAGTGAACATTATTAATATTGTTGGAAAAACCTAAGGTTAACATCACTCTCAAACGACATCCAATTACAAAAGCACACTGATAATTTTATTTTCTTTACAAAATGTCTTCTTCTCACAGGTGTGAAGATGTCAAACCACTAGTCCCATAGAAGTGCAAAGTGGTATATACTTATTTAGATGAGTATGTACCGAACTTCACCTTCATCCTACACCAAGATGAGTAGATGCGATGGCATAACATTGAGGGAAATATCGTATTGCCCCCTAATCAATTTATGCTAGGGATGCTACTTCAAATCCTTAAAATTTTTGGCATCTCAAATCTTCACAAGGAATACATTATGGAAAATTATAACACTTGGGACTACCATGCCACTGAAACACAATGCAAGAGATCAATACTAGGTGAAGCCCCACAAGTTTATGAAGGGGAAATACTTCACTAATTCTTTATTTCTCCTAAATCAAGATGACAATGAGTATCCTTCCTTTGAAGATTCTCAACATGAAGAATCTCCACCCCCTGTTGTTGGTAATAAGGGTGTGGCCTTGAACCTATGGTCCACTATTCATAAACTAGGTTCGAGAAAAAGTGATGGTCAAGGTAGGGACTCGAGTAAACATCACAATGGCAAGGGATCTAAGGATGGTGGTCATAATGAATGATAAGGTGGTGGCAAACATCATGGTGGTGGTGGAAATCCACTTTCCTCTTCATCCTCTACATTCGACTCCGAACATTCCTCTCCATCTGCTAGTTCTCATAAAAGCCACTATCAAAATAATCGTGATGAAGGAGATCAACAAGACAACAATGATCGTCAAGACCATTAAGAATGCAAAGGTGATAGAAACCATTATTGGCATCATCAATGTAATGATGATGATTTCAACATTGCAAAGCTAGTAATGATCCCAACTAGGCATGTGAAAGATAGTAGGATCAAGCACTTAGACATGAATAATATCCCAAGATTTGAACGGGGATACAACTCTAATCCGTAGACACATCTACAAGCTTTTCACAATGTCTATGACTTACAAAAAATTGAGAATGCTTGGCAAAAACTCAAGCTTTTCCCCAGAACACTCATCAAGGAAGTTGAAATCTAGTATAGGTCCTTGGAGCTGAAATTTATTTATCTATGGAGTACCATGTTAGAACTATATAATAATAAATGCTAGACATACTCCAAAGTGTCTAAACTGAGAAGGCAAATCCAAGACTAGAAATAAGGAACACATGAACCCTTGGGTGCCAGCATGGGTAGATATTATTCACTCTTACAACAATTCCCTAGTCATGGTTATTCTCAAAGGGAACAACTCTATCATATCATAGATGGGCTTAGAGTAGAAACTAGAAAAACTCTTGGGGTTTATGCCCAAGGGAGACTATCTAAATTAAGAGCTCATCAAATCTAAAGGCTTATAGAGTAGGTAGCAAAAGAAAAAGGTGAGTTGTGAAAAAGGGAAAGTGTAGAAGAGTATAATAGGAATCCTTCCATTAGGAAAAGGGAGGTTTGATTTTGTGACAAGGAGGAGTCACCACTTGATGAAGTGGTGAATAGGAAAACCTTACCTATTCAAAAATCTATTTTTGAAATTTTGGCAAAGGTTGATAAATTATAGGACTCTTTGGATGAGAAGTTCCAAACTGTTATGAAGATCGCTAAAGCATCCAAAGAACAGAATAGTGATCATGAACACAAGAGATGAAAAGAAGTTGAACCTACCTACCAAAGAGGTAAGGGCAAAGCTACTGCCATAGAGGACGTTGTAGAAACTAATTCTGATGATGATCCTAGTTGTGACCTCTTTCAATACGAACATCCAAAGGGGTGTTGCCTTGTGGTGTCACACTTACAAGAGTCTAGAATGTATGCATTAAATCCTTAACTAGTACATTGGCAAGCACCTAGATGATTGCCTTATCCTTAAGGCAATCTAAGGTAGTTTCACCAGCAACAACAAGCTTATTACCCAAGTGGAGCTCCAAAGCTAAAAACGNCCTTTGCTGTTCCATGAAATGGCTAAATGTGCCAACATTTCTT
>MNCI01005648.1:208578-240651 GCA_015680685.1 Gnetum montanum | reverse complement strand
CAGAAAAGAAAAGAAAGCAGATTTGTGTAGACCTCAAATATTTAAACAAGGTAAAATGACACGAGTAAACACTTCTCAATAAAGCTATTCCAAATCAATATCTACGAATTGTTCAAACTTCCAAGGCTCAAATAAGCAATTTCTTCAAGACAATCCTACTATGCTACCAAAAATTGCTACGTAAACTACCACGTACGAGACTCCATTTTGACTAGATAATAGATGTCAACGATTGCATTCAAACAGAACCTTTGAAAAACTTGACAATTTCTAATTGAAATACCATGGAAATTCACTTTAAAGATAAAAAGAAGCTATTCTAGCCCCATCAAAATGCCAAAGATTTTCTGAACCCTCTCGACTACTGAATTGTTCAACGGCATGACTACAAGCAGAGGCTCTCTTACAACAATCCCAACAACAGTTCCCACACATTGCACAATAACAAAATTTACTACTAAAATGCTCTTAAGGCTTTTAAACACAAGTGCTTCTATGGAAAAATTTTAATTCTTATCAGGCAACAAGAACAGTAAAAGCAATCTAAAAATCCCAAAAGTACTTGCCAAGGATGATACTATTTAAACCACTAGCTAAACAATTTAAACAAAATAAAAAATATAAAATACATAACTCACAAGACCATGATAAAGAGGCTGAAATCTTTTCTTTAGCAAGTCATCTCACAAGCAATCTTCTTTACAAATGCTCTTCTCAAGACCCAAAGTGTGTCTTCAAGTAAGAGCCTAAGTGCTAGCTAATAGCTTTCCAAAGTATGATGTATGAGACCTCCCAAAAGTCTCTTTTTTCCCCCCCAAACTCTTCTTCCTCCTTGACCCCTGAAGCCTTTTTATAGGGTTCAAAGGTAGGTAGGGAAGTTACATATTCAAAAATATCTTACCTAACTTCTCTCCCAAGTAACTTTCCCAACAAGTTAGGGAGTATTAACTTAGGAAGTTAAGAAGTTAGGAGATAAATATTACTTTTGAAAAATAAATCCAATAATTTCATATAAGTGTTTACAATTATAGCTTTAATAGCTTTTCATTTTTACTTGTTTTTAAAATTTTGAAGAATGCTTGTTGAAGTTCTTAGTGATTTTATAAACAAGGTGATAACATAATATCTACCTTGGCATAAATGTTGCTGGTACCTTAATCCTAAATAATTCATGTGCAATTGCACCCGTATGAAAATGGCTGAAAAATTTAAATTTGAAATATCAAGCTCGAATGTGAAGGTGCCAAGCCTGAAACTGCCATCGAATACCTCTGAAATATCCCGCCCCTACCAGAAATCGTTACCAACCGCCACCGCGGAAGAAGGCTCTGCCGCTGCATCCGGCATCGTTGCTATATGACGTTCGGTTGCTGGAGGAGAAAGATCTAGAAAAAGAAACGATGTATTGGACATATGGCCCTGGACATAGGGTTTCGGTTGCCTGGAACTGCTTTATTTTGCCCCAAATTCGCTTAGGGCTTCCTGCGTTTTTGTGTTCCTATAGATCATTTTTTAAATACCTACCGTTGATTGCAGAGTTAAGGGAAAATGTATCATAGATCTGAGCATCAGTGAATAACAGCATCAGGTATGGAGGTTAAGAACAGCCTTGCAACAGCTAGAAAAATCTTCATGCAGTGCACGTGTTGCAGAACACATTGACGTCGTTGAAGGTGGGCGGATCAATTGCATTTTTTATGGAAAAATTTTGAAATTGAAACGGTTTCTGTCTGGGAAGCGGCAACGCCCATGCAAGTCCTTCTTTCACTGCCTTTGAATCCACGTCCCTGCAAGTGTTTGGCACAACACGACCAACAAAAATGTCGCTGATTTGGGATCAAAAAGAACAGTTGGTTTTGCGTAAAAATAGAAGCCATTACAAGGCAATAAACCTTGCACTCCCCTGCGTCGGTACCAACATGATCCCTTGTAAAAAAAATGGGCATTCTTCTAGACTTTTTTCACTCATTTTTCTCTCAATGCGTACAGTGGCTGGAACTATTTTGTTTTTACAGTAAAAACATTATCCAAACCTTACAATGGTGACTTTTATCAAGTTGATTTTAAGCATTCATAAACGGAATCAGCTCTTTTAGCTTTTCAACTCTTTTCAACCTTCCCTTACCAAAGGAGCATGATAAATTTTTCTTTCTTTGATATCACCATTAGAAATACTATATCTTTATTCAACAAATTTCTACATGAAACCTCTGGTAATAAAATATCAATAGGGCACAACCATCATATATATATATATATTGAATGTCTTCTATGGCTTATTCATATTTAATCACCTTTGCTATTCCATGAAATGGCTAAATGTGCCAACACTATCCATGTAAGCTAATCCTGAAGCAAAGAAGGAATGGACTCAATGATGTTATGGGGTTGATCGCAAGGAGTTTGGCACACTCACATTGGCAAAGTAAGTCTATTTTAAAATAGTGTTTTACCACCTTAATCCAATGGTGAGGCCTAATAAGATGACAACCTTCTCTGCTTGAGCATGCACCACTCTAAGCATAAAATTTCTAGCAAACCTTCCATAGCTAATCTATCTAAAAATAGAAAAGCACTTTAAGGAGAATGAACATAGAAAAAAACCCTACACTTCTGCTGCTTAATCAAAAAATTATGCAAAAGGGTAGGGATAGTCTGCTACACAAATGATACACTTAGGCATGCTTTTAATGCTTCATTGCCTAAGATGATGAAGGATAAGACACCTGTCATGATCATAGAAGAGAAGCAGCAATGGCCATCTCCACCACCTACTCATGAGCAACCACCAAAGGCTTGCACTACAGTTGAGTGCATGCCAAAAATCTAAGAGCAGCTCTTGCAACAACAGGAGCAGTAAGTAGGAACTAGTGGTGGAGACCCATTTGTGTACAGATTGGCCATAAGTCACCTCGGAGAAGTGGCTCATACAATTAGCTAGATGGAGGGAGGTAGATCAATGTTATCTACCCAACAAACGTAGTTGTGTGTGAGGTTAATCCAAGTGCTCGAGAGGTGACAATGTCTCTCTATTAACATCATCTATTCCTAGAAATCTCTAGGAATGTCACTTCCTTTTCAGTAAACTTGGAGGAGGATGAGAAGGCAACCATATTGGTGATGTAGCACCAAGGACAAAAGATAGCTATGGAAATCATTTCTGATCAAGTCACTCAAGCATTCAATGCACTTGTAGTGTCTGTACCAGATGTTTCTGCACTTAGAGATGTGCAAAAATCTATAGAGATAATTAGTGGAAAATTGAGTGCAGCCCAACATGAAGAACTATTGGACCGACTGGTGGGAACCAGGAAACTAATTGCAAATATCTTTAATTTTCCAAATACCATTACTACAACTAAGTTAGAGCTATTGGAGGCAAAGGGCAAGTTCCTCATCTTAGAAGGGTAATTTGAAACAACTCAAGCACATAATCAATGCTTGGCTATTGAAATTATCGAACTGCATGCGCAAATTGCCGACCCTGCTCTTATCAACCCTGATTAACACTAGGCAAAGCTTTTCAGCAATTTCAAAAATAATTGAAGTAGGTTGAGGAAGAAATGGTAATAGCAGTCTTCAATCAGTCCATAGCAGAAGCTGCAACTCATTCAATATGAAAGGACTTGATGCAAATGTTCCAAGAGAATGAAATTTTGATCATAGAAAATCATCACCTGCAGAATGTTGATGCGCAAAAATAATAGTTAAAAGAATTCATCCATCAACAGGAGGAGCAGCTTGCCAGAGAAAATGCCAAATTAAGGAGATTGACAATGGAGAATCATAATCTCTCCATGGAGGAGGTCCGTGCCTTATGCTAGAAGTTAGCCATTCAGATTACCACTTGAAAAAATAAGGCTCTAAAATTCGAAAAAGTTAAAAATCATTACAGAGACCAAGTTGGCCTACAAAAGGAGATGAATGAAAATTGTATCCAACTAGCAATGGAAAAGGTTAATGAGGCCCTCCAAAAACTCTAGCAAGGTAGAGAAATGTAGCAACCCATTGTTGATGGGATTGATGCCTACAACAAGGCAAAAATCCACATGAAGGAGTTGCAAATTAAAGAGATAACAGAGTACATGAAGTTGTTCAATCTCTGCTATGAAAACCTAGTAATGCTGACTATTGGATGGCCATGGTATGAGCATGAAAAGCAAGTGGCTAGCTCATACTTATTGTACGAGGCTGAGTTCAAGAATCATAAAGACACCGAGTAGAAGCTTGTGGTGGCAAATATTAAATGCGAGGTTCTCAAGGCAAAATTCATTAACCAAAGATCAATCACTGAGAACCTAGCCAAAAGGATGAGTGACTACCAGCCATTGCAAGACACAATATGAGAATTCAACATCACATGCAAACAATTTGCAACTTGGTTTGTTAATGTAAAGAAGCTCATTTTAGTATTGCCTTGTCCTTGAGATATTCCAATTCCGACCCACATCAATGAAGCTGCGTGGACCATAAATGATCCCAAGAGTAAAGAAGAGAAAATGAAAGCATTACTGGATGCTTTCAACCTTTCACCAAAAGTAGCAACAATAGTAGGACAACCACAACCACCTCAGCCACTAACCATGCCTAAACTTGGAGAAGGTCCATCGGAGCCTCAGGAGCCTCCACCACTTAGGACCAGGTGATATTCTCTTTTGTCTTCATGCCATCAGAGGATGTGCTTGTCCAATTTTTGTACCATGCTCAATTTTGTAATGTGATTGATTTATACAATGGGCACTCAATTTTCTTATGTCTATTTTGTCATGTTTTTTTATATCAAAAGTCAGTCAATAATCTCATACCTTCTCAATTTTGTAAAGAACTTAAGAACGAGTTTTCATTCAATCATGGGGGTATGATGAAATGTGGTTTGTTGCATCCGTCGATGTAGATTGGGCCTTGTTGATGAGGCCCCATCGACACAGGGATCTATCTTGGCCTATAAATACATGCTCATCACCTGCATTTATGGCATCAAATTTCATTGTAGTAGCAGAGCTCTTGCAATTTATTTAGTTGAAAGTTAGAATATTTTCCCAAGTGCCCACAGCAGGAGTCATTGAGTATGCATATATTTATTTGAGCATTGTTTTACCTATGCAAGATAGTATGTGCGGAAATAAAGATAAACTTCTTGATAAACCTTGCAGCATTTTGGATAGTTTAAATGTGTCATTCATGCATTTAATATTTTTAATTATTTATTCAATATTTTTTAGTAATTAATTTTATTAAAATAATTAAGCAAGTTAAGCTAAATAAATTAAATACATAGGTACGACTACTTTGAGTGTAGCATATATTTGCTTGGTAATCCCAACAATGTTATTGCTTGGTGTACCCAGTAACGTAGCACTTGGTAACCCAACAATGGATACAAGGGTTCAAGATGTGTACAGAAAGTGGGAATGGATGCTTATGTGAGGATTATTAATTAGTTAATTTCGATTAGTCATTCAATTACTCTATCTCTCTCTCTCTCTTCAAGCATCAAAAATGTAAAACATAAAATAATAAAAATCAAATGCCTTGATTTCACTTAACCATACCATTGTACTTCACAAGTATAATCAGGAAGACAACGAATGACCTTAGGGCAAGATTTATTTCCTAGAAGGTTAGTCCATCGAAAACTATAAAGTCCATGGAATTCAACCGAATCACATATGAATGCTTTGTGATTCGTATGGTTAGACATAGAGGCACCTCTCCACTCATCAATGATCATACTTATAAATACGAACCCATCATGGCATCAAAAACAAGTTTAGGTTCAACACTTAGCAAAATTCTTATAGTTTATTTTCTCAAAGTTAAAGTTAGTTTGAATTCAGTGTGGTGAATTATAGTTGTACGAAATCTTTATTCAAGTAGATTATTCTTGGACACAATTCATGAATGAGAACAAAGATTGAGATTGTTCTTCATCATTGTAGCATATCACTTAGAATATATTTAATTTTCCATAATGTTTACTTTTACTAAGTCATTTACATTTCTTAAGTTATTTATTATTTCAATGTTCATTAGTAAGGTAGAACAAGTATGACTAGTTTCAAGCATAAAGTGTACTTATTTGGTAATGTAGTGGTGACTTTGCTTAATTCACTCAATGGTGAAGTTGCTTAGTAATCCTAGTAACAATTACATTAATCCATGACATGTACAAAAACCCAAGAAAAGATATTTATCACCATAGGATAGAATAGCTTTACATTGTCATTATACTTAGAATTAAAATTTATAATCACTTCCATCATGTTTACACTTAGCATTTTTAAGAGCTCACGACATCAGTTTATCATATACCTCACTAAAAGTTAAACTATATGTTTTGCATCTCGCTAACTATAAGTAAAAAGACAACTGATGAGTGATGAGGTACCCCTACGTCCAGCCATATGAATCACAAGCATTCACACACGATTCGATTGAACTTCGTAGACCTTAAGTTCTCAAATACATTGGTTCTAAGACGTGAAATCTAATTTGGATTATTGTTGTCTTCTTAGTTCCACTCATGAGGTACAAGTATATGGTTAAGTGTAACTAAGGTATATAATTTTTATCACTTTATATTTTATAAGTTTAATTGCCTAGAACAAGAATGAAAGGTAAAGGAATTTAATATCTAATTAATCTATTGCCTAGCTAACCTAACACAAGTACCCATTCCCACTCTCCGAACACATCCTAAACACATGTAGCACTACTAAGTTACCAAACGCTAAGTATTTTTGGGTTACCAAGTGCTACACATATGCTCAAAGCGGTTATGCTTGTGTTCATTAATAACTAGAAATTAATTGCTTAATTAAAGTGCATTAAGGTAAAGTGCATGAATATTAAATGTATTAAAGGAAACATTAATCTATTCTCCGTGTTGCAAAGATTATCAAAAGGACTCATCTCTATTTCCATCACATTACTATGCTCAAGTACATCAATGCTCGATGAAAGATATGTACACACTCAAACTCCTGCTGCGAGCACTTAGAAATATTCTAACTCTAGAATGACTAAATTACAAGAACATCATTACTGTATGACAAAAACTATTTCCCAAACCATGTGCCCAAGTGCTATATTTATAGGCCAACATATATTCTACAATATCGAATATTCAACATCACATCTTAGACTCTGATATCAAATATTCGATAATGAGGCTATGATATCAGAGCCATTCAAATCATAACTCATCATACCCCCACAACTAAATGAAAACTCGTTCTCGAGTGAACAAAGGAGGAACAAGTTCCTTACAAAATATTGGAAAGGTATGTGATTATTGACTAACATGCAACTTGACTTAGATGAAATAGACAAATTCTAAGTACCTGAGTGTAAGGATATACAATCTTTTACAAAATTGGATGTTCATGACAAGAAAAGTGAACACCCTAGATAAAAAAAACATCCAACTCCTCTTGGTAGTTGAAGAGTAAGGGAGAATATTCAATGATTATGAATGATCCTCACCACATGGTGCTATTATGTCATCCTCGGTGAAGACAATCCCACATCTAGTCCATGCTTCCCACTACAATCATAACAAAATCGTGGATTAGTATGCAATGTGTAACATATAGCTTTGAAGTACCTTATCTCGTGGGTGGTTACACTTGACTAGGTCATGATTGTGATGGATTGATTCCTTTAGTAATGTTAGCAAGAAGACTAAAGAATAGGATGAAATGGATAAGTGGTTCATTAAATTCGAAAAATTTCAAACACAATGAATTGCTTGAAGAGGATGTAAGAACTCACAACAATAGAAAGAGGATCACATTAAAAAACATTGTGATGATGTGCACAATTGGATGTCACTAATGGGGAACACAAAAGGATTTGATTGAGAATGTCTAAGGATAAAGAACTTAACTAATCCAACCAAAAGGTATGCAAGTGGATCCTTTCCAAAGCAGGCACAGGTCTTTTATTGTCCTTGCATAACTTCAAGATGAGGAGTCCATGGGCTCCATGGATGATTAATGGTTATAGAAGGTTAAGTACAAAAACCCGGAAGAAACTACCTAAGAATTTTGACACATCAAACAAAAACATGAGACTGGTAGTGAGGTGAGACATGGAAAGCATAGATGAATGAGAAAGAGAGTGGAATGGAGTTCTTGATTAAGGTCACATGAAGTCCCTTGTGCCCTTGTGAATTTTATAGTTAAATGACTTGATAAAATCCATCCTTAGTCCAGACCAAAACCAACTATGTTTAGTGACTTATCATCATCATTTTAAGACCAGTCCACCACCTTGAGGCACAAGAGTGCTCCCACAGAACAACTATCATTCCTTATTAAAGAAGAAAAGAGAAGTAGGAAGTGAGAAAGGGCCTTAGAGGGGACTATCAGGCATAGTTAACATGTCTTTCTAGTCCCATTTTGTCTAAGGGATGTGCTTTGAATTTCCATGGGTTTTTTTTAGTTTTTTGTTCTTTTTTTTTTTTTTGAAAATGGGAACCACACCATGCAAAGACTTATTCAACTTCCTATTATTTGTCAACATGGAATAGTAAGAAATCCATGAAAACACACATGCACCCAAGTAAGCAGAAAGACACGAGTACCGAATCCCCTTGAAGTCACACCCTATTCAAACCTTTAAATCCTTTCCAAATCTAGAAACTACCAAGGTCACAAGTTCGTTGAAGTTTTATTAATGAAAAAGAGACTACACATTTCTATAACAAGGAAAGCCATAGAGTTTGTGGATGGGTGGATGTTATGGACTCACTACTTGTTTCATGAAAAAAAACCATGTCCTAATCATTAGTAACAAAATTCAAAGCTAGAATTCAGACACTAATAATCAAATAACTGAATAACACATGTCTACATCAATCAAATCACACTATGCCCAAGTGGCAATAAGGCACGTTATTATTAAAACATGATAAAAAAAATCATATTCAAATAAAGAAAAATATATAAGAAATTGTAAAATATTTAAGAAAAATAAAACATACTAATGATGTTGTAAAACAAAAACTTTGAAAAATTAATAATGTAGAACAAAAAGGTGTAAGATAAAGAATGTGTAAAACAAAAAGTTGTAAAAGATAATAAGGTGTAAAACAAAAATGAAAAACTGAAGAGTCGCTTATATGGTTAGCATGGATGGCCATCTTCCCCATGACTAAGTTAAAAGGAGGAAATCTGAAAGATTAAGTGTGGTTGTCCATCCGCAGAGATGTTTGTTGTTCTAGCCTGTGTTGGCTTGTGAAAACGTTTTCTCTATTTTAGGTTAACCATTGGCATGTTGTTTGGGTCCTCAACAAGTTCCATGTATTTTGTAATGTTTGTAGAATCAACTATTAGCCATTGGGTGGCCTCTAGTTTTGTGGCTGTTATGTACAGGCACTTGTGAATTTCAAGTTCAATTGCACATTGACTACATGTAGTAGTGGATATGCTTTTGATGGACCATAACTTTTACACACAATTGCACCCAGTATCCTTGTATGCGATACATGGAACTTTCTTTCTCTTGATTAGACCAAATTCATTCTCCCTAGAAATCTCCAAGGAAAGGTCATAGATGCCTATTCTTGCATCAATGGTGCTGAGCCAAGCTCTTTCTATAATGATAGGGAAGTCCTTGTTGCAATTGTCAACCTCAATTACCATGAAGTCAGCAGGATAAGACCACCCACAGACAATGGTTGTAATATTCTTCATCAATCCCAAAGGAACAATGATGGATTGGTTTACTAACTCTAAATGAATGTCACTTTTCTTGAGAGGTGGCATGTTCTAGGCTTTGTACATTTCATAGGAAATTAGATTCATGCCTAAACCTAAATCAAGAAGAGCTTTGCATGGGTCATTTCAACAATCTGTAGGTAAATGAGAGGACTTCCGGGATCAAATAGTTATCTAGGAAGATTGCTAGACTTGATCCAATCATATATGGCATGATTTATCATGACTGTGCAAGCTTGATGAGACATTTAGTTTGAAGGGACTCCAACTAGATTTAATGCAGAGGATGGAGGAGAGATAGGATGTTTGGCCACATCAGTCCATGAGGTTTTTTTAGGACTTTTGGTGCAGAAGAATGGCCTCTTCTGGGATCAGTGTTTCAAGCCACTTGGCTAGGGAGCCAACTTTATGTTGATAGCCCTGGTAGCAGTTCATTGCTGTAGTTGAGCGGGAATCTCACCCTACATGGATGGAGTAGGTAGCGATGGAGTTGAGGATGTAGGAGCATTGGTAGAAGGGTGAGGAGGCTAGTAAGCAAGAACAATCCCCCCACCCATAGGCAATGGAGAATAAGCTCGGTAGTACTTCGTGGGATAATAGTGATGTTGGAAGGGGGAGACATGACTGGAAGAGTCACATGGAAATAGAAGTTGCTGAGCATGGTACCGATATGGATCAAGCTATTGATAAGGATATTGCTACCTTGGTGGTTCTAGTGCCCACAAATATGGTTGCTGCCACTATTGATACTACTCATATGGTTGCAGTGGAGTTTCACTTGGATAATACTATTGTTGCTAGTGAAACTACCTTAAATTGCCTTGAGGATAAGGTAATTTTGTAGGTGTTTGCCTTTGTGCTAGTCGTGGATTCAAAGCATACACCCCAAACTCTTGTAAGTGCGACACTATGGGACAACATCCTTTAGGATATTCATAATGGTAAATGTCACATCCACCATCATTATCTGATTTGGTTCCCACAACTTCCTCTATGGCAACAATCTTACCCTTACCTCTTTGAATGACACGTTTAGCTTCCTGCCACCTCCTACGCTCATGATCACTACTTATTCTTTGGACTCTTTAGAAATTTTTAAGATAGCTTGCAATCTACTATCCATGGAGTTTCATAACTAATCAACCTTGGCCATAATTTCAAATTGAAGTTTTTAAATCAGCAAGGTTTTCCTATTCACCACCTCATTAAGTAATGATTTTTCATCACTATCATAGAATCGAACCTCCCTCTTCTGAATGAAAGGATCACAATTGTACTCTTCTACACTTTCTTGTTTTCTTAAGTCTCCTTCTTCTTTAGCTACCTACTCAATCAAAGCAAGGGTTCTCCACATTTCTGATCAAAGCAAGTCTACAATGTGGTGAAGTTGGTCCAGTTGAGAATAACCATAGCTAGAACATTTGTGCACAAAAGAATAGTATTGACTTATGGCAACGTCCAAGGGTTCATGTGCCCCTTGTTTCCATCCTTGGATTTGCCTTCTCAAGTTGGACACTCAGGAGTACATTTGGTATTTGTCATTAAACAATTCAAGCATTGTACTCCATCGTCTGATAGATTCCAATTCTAAAGATTGGTACCAGTTTTCTACTTCTTTAATGAGTGTCTTGGGGAACAACTTAAATTTTTGCCACTTATTTTCTATATTTTGCAAGGCACATGCATCTTGAAAAGCTTGAAGATAATTCTGTGGATCTAAAGTATATCCCCCTTCAAAACAAGAAATATTGTTCATGTCTAGTCTTTTGATCCGACTATCCTTTACGTGCCTTGTGGAAATTCTCACTACCTATGCAATGTTTAGCATACTCTGGGTAGCAAGAAAAGGCTCATCGAGGCCATAATTTTGGTGCCTACAATGTCCTTTGCTACTCCTCTGTTCATGGCATCGGGTCTCTCTTGAATGCCTACACCCCCAATCTTGACTTGGCTGATGGTCCCTTTGATCATTTTAGTTCCATCGATCACCTCCATCATGATTGCGTCCCTTGCAGTTGTGGTCAGAGCTAGAGGAAGATGATGATGATGACAAAAGTAAAGAGGAAGGACTAGCACCATCATAGTGTCTACTACTCCCTCTTTAGTGATACTTCCTCTTCGGTGACCACGACCACAATCACGATCTTGTTTCTTGTTCGCATCCCTACCCTAACTCTCCTCCTTGAATCCTCCTTTATCATTGGATCCATTGTTATCAAAACCAGGATTGTGAATTGTGGACTATAGGTTTTGGTTTTAACCTACTTTACCAAAGTCAAAGAAAGGAATTTTACTAAATGGAAAACCCCCAGAGAAGGGTTCTCCATCATCTTTTTGGTACAACAGGAATGGGGAATCATTAAATCATTTTCCCTTCGCAAATTCATAGTGTTGTTCTAACTATCAATCCCTGAGACGTTGTGCCTCATTGGGATGATAATCCCTAGCATCACTATCTTGTATAATGTACTCAACATGAAGTCCCTGAAGACCTAATCGTATAAACATTTTTTGGAGCATTGCAGGAATGGATCGATTGGGCGATAACACGATGTTGCCCTCCATGTCACACCACCGCAACTATTCATCCTGGTGCAAGATAAAGGTGAAGTTGGGTACATACTCATTAGGATGAGCATATACCACTCTATATTGTTGGGGCACCGACTGATGAACTCCATCAAACTTGGGCAAAGAATCACTCCTATGAGAAGAAGACATCTTATGTTATAAAAATAAAAATGTAGTGTGCTCTTTAAAATTGTTGTAGTAATTTGAAGATGTGATATGACTCTAAGGTTCATTCCAACGATCTTAAATAATTTCCAATAAGTCCTAGATAGCACACGTAACAACTAAAGGTTCTCCACAATGGTGCCAATGATGAGCGATGAGGTACCCCTACACCCAACCATACGAATCATAAGCATTCATGCATGATCCAGTCAAATTTCATAGACCTTAAGTTCTTGAATACATTAGTTCTAAGACATGAAATCTAATCAGGACAATCGTTGTCTTCTTAGTTCCACTTGTGAGGTACAAGTATATGGTTAAGTGCAACTAAGGTATATAATTTTTATCACTTTATATTTTATAAATTTAATCACCTAGAACAAGAATAAAAGGTAGAGGAATTTAATATCTAATTAATCTACTGCCTAGCTAGCTTAACATAAGTACCCATTCCCACTCTCCAGACACATTCTAAACTCATATAGCACTGCTGGGTACCAAACATTAAGCATTTCTAGGTTATCAAACACTAGATGTATGCTCGAAGTGGTTGTGCTTGTGTTCATTAATAACTAGAAATTAATTGCTTAATTAAAGTGCATTAAGGTAAAGTGCATGAATATTAAATGCATTAAAGGAAACATTAATCTATTCTCAGTGCTGCAAGGATTATCAAAAGGACTCGTCTCTATTTCCATCACACTACTATGCTCAAGTACATCAATGCTCGAATAAAGATCCATACACACTCAGACTCCTGCTGCGGGCACTCAGAAATATTCTAACTCTAGAATGATTAAATTGCAAGAACTTCGTTACTGTACAACAAAAACTATTTCCCAAACCGTGTGCCCAAGTGCTATATTTATAGGCCAACATATATTCTGCAATATCAGATATTCAACATCGCATCTTGGGCTAGTCAAATCCAATATCAGAGCTAGTCAAATCATGACTCATCAACAACAATCACAAACTTACTATCAACTCACTAGTATACTTACATTGTCCATCCGCGAATTATGATCTAGTCGTATGTGAACACTTGTGACTTATATGGTTGAATGTTAGAATACCCTATCACTCATCAATTACCTATAAATATCACCAACCATTGCATTCAATGCATCTTTTCAATCACACCTTAGCCAGACTCTTGTAGTTTTATTTTGCAAACCTAGTAATAGTCAATGAGTGTTCATAGTATGGTTGAAAGTGATTGTACGACATCTTTATTAGAGTGGAATGTTCCTAGACATATTTCATTCATATGTGATTTACATTTCTTTATACTTAGCATAATAAAAGAATCATCACCTAAAACCACAATGCTGAGGTCCCAAGAAGGTTGGTAGATGGCACCTTACCATTACTCCAAATGACAAGCCTTTTTATACTTAGCATAATGTTTATCAATATTTGTTTCAAATCAAGTGGTACCAACAAAAAAAAATCTTCACTTCATCGCTTGTTATTGATCTTACATTGAGAATCTTTACCATCAACTATAACCTTCTTGTTGACACTAGTTTTAATCCTTAAGTTCATAGTATTTTTGTTAGATAAGGAAAAATTTGCTTTGCAAACTATCTATCTAGTCTGCTTAATACTTTCTCTAGTACTAACAAAAATATACATAAGAGCTTGTGTCTTCTCTAGATTCTTTATTGTCATTCGATCATTCATATCACTAAAATTAACTTTATTTTTTACATCTTCAACTTCATATTATTTTTTCCTATCTTCAACTTCAACACATTTTTCTTGTCTTCAAAATAATTTTTCTTAAGTAAAAAAAGATAAACATTAAACAAATGTCCTTTATGAATGCAAAATTTGTAAGAATTAGTAAGATTATAATATGTAATTGACTAAATGTAAGTCTTTCACCTTGTTTATGATATCGATTCCTTTTTACAATTGAGAATGTTGATTTCAACAAAAAACAATCTATGAAAACTGAGAGTTGTTGAAATAGACTCGATATGCTTAATGGGAAAAAGAAGACAAACAATTTTGTGCTTAGCTTTCTAAAAAATCAATGGAAGATTATATAACTCAACAAAACATAAACCTTTAACACATTCTTCAAATTGGACATCAAAATCTAGAGCTCACTTACAAATGGTCAACACTACATGTTTATATATAAAAGACCCTATATCTAGGGCATGTTGCACAATCAAAGTATTGCCTAATTCAACAAGCAACCCAAAAAAAAAAAAAACATAAAAAATACACCAAGAATAATACCTAACATAATATTTTTTCATCACATCATTTAACTATGAAAAGAAACTTCAATTATGAGGTAGGTAACATTGGAATAAACACATATTGTGATAAAAGATCAATAGCCAATGATTCATATATATCATCAAGAAGAACAAAATCAAGAGTCTTAGTTGCATCAACATCATTAGAAGAAGGCGTTACAACTTTCTTCTTCTTCTTTTTCTTTTTTTCTTTTTTTTGCCTACTTGTAAATCTACATTCTGAGAATCAACAGAAATTTTAGCATTGGTAAAAGAAGTAGAAATTTCGATATTGGTTGAAGAAGTTGGAAGTAATATAAAAATACCCCATAGAAGAATTCTAGAGAAATCAAATCCATTGGAGGAAAATTGAAAAGAAAAAGATCAGATGTGTTGAAAAAAATTAGATTCTCTAGAAAAATATCAAATTCACTTTAAAAATTAGATTCACTAGAGAAACATCAAATCCATTGAAAAAAATATAAGATTTGTTGAAGAAAAAAAAATCTGATCCCAAACACCTAAAACTTTAGCATAAAACACCCTTCCCATGAAACATCCAACAATTTCAACATCCTCTAGCATCACAATGATCACTTCTTCATCTTAGCTTCTAAGTATGAGATGTGTTTACATCTAGAAGATGCATGTAATAACCCATGCAAATAGGCCTAGAAATAAAGGATATAACTTGACCTTCCCACCATTAAATTAATAAAGCTTAATTCTAAAAAATTTATATCAATCTCATTGAAAAAGTCATGGTTCCTTGGTACCAATCTTTCTACATGTAACATTCCTTAAAAATTTTAATACATCTTTGGCATAAGATCCATGGCTATTTTATCCATGTAGAACTTGAATCCAAAGATTTGTAAATCTGGATAGATTACACCTATAAAGGTTAAATTCCAGAAAGATTTTTTTAAAAATAAGAATTGGGTATGTCCAGGGGAAACAAACACCTTTTTAAATCCAAAATATAGAACAAACACCTTTTTAAATCCAAAACATAGAATCAGGACCGTAGGCTGATGTAACCAAAAACGTCTTAAAAGATACTATATATCAACACATCATATCTAACGTTTAGGATGTGTTATGGTTAATAGCCAGGCTAGTTTCAAATGGACGATACCGTGATCCAGCGCAAACCGATGGCACCATGGAAACATACATGGAATGAGCATTACCAAAAGGAATCTTGCTCTGGACTGAAAGTTTATGGTGACTAGGCCGAGATATCCAAATGTCCCATTCCATTCCGCCATCCTCGGCTAAAATTACTTGAGCCACTAAATTAACACCAACACGACACGCCATCACCGAACAAATCCTGTTTGTTACCTTCAACGTTTACAGTAATTTAGCTTTTGCACTTTCCCCAATTGTTTGGCCTGCTTGCACCAGCAGCACCTTCAAATTGTACAACTTATTCTTGAAGTACGACTTACAGCTTCTACTTCTTGTTGGGGTACAACTTGTACTGCATCAGATCAAAGCGTGATAACCAAACCAATCCTAGTCAAATTATACTGGTCTCGTTGGGAGATATATCAGCAACAAAGAACCGTCTTCAACCATCAAAATCAGAGTAACTACAATGACAAGATACAGCCAATCGATGTCGACATTTTTCAGTGACATTTACGCCACAATGTCGAATTCATGTCATCACCGTCCATAAATGCTAGTGAGCGGTCATAAACCTGCAGCTATAAATATTAGTGACCTGTTCCTTGTATGTGGGGAAGCTAAATGGAAAGACAAGATTTGGCTTGAATTCTGCAGGGGTGACATGAGAATACATGATTCTTCATTGCTGTTGCTGCTTGCTCTTGGCATGGCTGTTGCAGACTCGTGTTCTCAGGTCACCCCTGTGGAAATTCACCATGCCAGTGTTCAATAACTGCAGCATTGTTTTTGGCCTGCTCTATAGACTGTTGGGCTATTTTAAGCGACCAATTGAACAGGCTATGTTTCTGTTTGCTTACCTGTTTTTCCTTTCTTTTATATTCCAATATGGGTTTTGGTTTAGCTAATTTTCATACTCAAAACTCTTCTTGTTTCAGTAGTTTTCTTTTGCAATATCTTTCCAGCAGATAGGGCTTACTAATGGTGTTCGTTCTACAGATTTTCGGCACAGCAGTAGGGAGAACAAAGTACCAGGAACAAGAACTTATTGGAATGGAAGCGTCAAAGCTTATCTGAGATCAAATGTAATGCAGGAAACATACAAGGAATTTAAAGATAGTTTAACAGTGAAGGTTCTCAAATTATGCTTATCTGTACAGCACTGATCAAGAAAATGACATGAGAAATTCATTTTGCTGAAACAATGTGTTTTCGATTTTCGGCTGCAGAAATCGAGACAATAAGAGGGTATTTGGAATAGTGGATGTTATTCAACAAGAAATGATCTAAATACCTAAATTTACTTACCTTCGGTAACACCTATTCTTTTCTATTAATTAAAGCATGTTGATCATTCAAGCGTGTCCAGCAAGAACAGCTAATTGAACTTCATGTGTGCTTGAGGCATGGTTTAAGCTGATGAATTACTGTCTTACATTTTAAGTCCTAATAGGTCGCATGCTGAGATATACAAGCAGTATGCAAAAGTTTACTTAAATTTGATAATACCTATTCTTTTCTATTAATCAAAGCATGTTGAGCATTCAAACGTGTCGCAAAAACAGCTAATTGAACTTCATGTATGCTTGAGGCATGGTTTAAGCTGATGAATTACTGTCTTACATTTTAACATTTTAAGTCTTAATCGGTTGCCTGCTGAGATATACCAGTAGTATGCAAAAATTGTTGAAATTGAACCGGTAAAATAGAGTTATAAAGTCTAGGCATAATTAAAAACAGTTTCAGTTTCATATTTTATAAGCCTACTTAATTTTACATTTTAATCTTGATCCAAAGTTCTTCCAGTTTCTGTTTGGTTTATCATTAGTTGAGCTATATATTTATGATATATATCTATTAATTGGCCAAGAGAATCTTTTACTTTTTTAAATTAATGACATCACAGAATAGACTTTCTTGTTGAAAAAAAAAGAAATCAAAACCAATGTTAAATAATTATTGACATGGTAGTTGTTTCATCTTAAATTTTTTGTTCTAGCTCATATTTACTCATATTAATTCCAGTTAAAATTTTCATTTCTTGGCCCAAGATTATGACAATAATTATTTATTTTTCATGACAATGTCCAATCAATACATACCCATATAAGAATTCCTGTAAAAAAGTTCAGCCATGATGATGATTATTTATTATTTGTGACCAACTTTACATACCCATATAAGAATTCCCATTATCTCTCGGATAATTATTTACTTTTCATGACAAAGTAGCAAAGTTGGGCCAACTGGTAGTTGGCCTCTCCGCCAAAAGTAAGAGATATCGAAGGCAAATGAACTACTTGGATTGGAAATTATCATGCAACAATCTAGATTTAACGAAATTATCATGCAACAATCTAGATTTAACGAAGATAGTTTTTAGTGCTAAAAATGATATAAAAGTTTACAGCTTCTTGGTAATGCAAGTGACTGCCAATCAAACCAACAAATAAGTTCAGAACTGAAGTATTTCATTACTTCCATGTGAAGAACACAAAGTATATATCTCAGTATCGCTTACGGGAATTGAACTATACCACTGAACTATGCCTCGTTGATAACTATAGTTGAAGCATACTTTGAATTCAAATTCATTACATATCAAGGATGTTTATGCATGTAATCTTGTTGTCATTCCATTTTCTTTTGCAGCAGCATGGAATACTGGCATAACTGTTTGTCAGGCAACAATGTTTTACGTAAAGCCAAATGACCTAATGAGCTATTTCACTGATGGTAAGGCAGGTCACGATATTCCTCCAATGTTATATTTGATTCCGTAAATTAAGCTTCTCTGTGTGGCAATTCTTACTCTTTGATAACTCTTCCTCTCTACTATTGCTCTCACTAACTTTGTATAGATCAACAAGTTTGTTAATGATGAAATTAAGGAATGAAATTTTCCTTGGCGTTGAAGACCTTTCATTAGGCTAACAATGAGGTGTTAGCATAGTGGTAAGAGTCTTGATATTGACATGGAAACCCAAGTCACAGGTTCAATTCCAATTGGCAATGCTGAGTTAAGGACAAATTCTATTAAAAAAAAAGTACTGAAATTGGTGTAATTTGGCAGATCCGAGAGGGTCTCAGTGGGCGTAAGTAAACACAATTTCAATTCAGTTTTATAACTACGTACATATTAAAAACATTCATTTAGATTTAGTTCTAAGTTTTTTGAAAAAATAGTTGTTTGACTAGTGTTAGGTTATGGAAGAATCCCTTTCAAGAGCTATTAAAAAGAAATGACTGCAAACCATACAAAACATCTATGATACAAAAATAAGCTGGTTCAGAAATCTAATGGAATTAAATGTAGCTTTCATTTAATTCAACAATGAGTTGCATATATTGCTATATCTGTTAGTGCGCTCATAATTTTGGCTTTTGGATGAAACAATTTTACTCAACTCTAGAGCTAATTGACCTGTTATTCTGTCCATAAACATGGTGTAAAGAGTGTTTCTTGGTTCCAAAAGTTTGGCAGCTTTCTTTACTTGAATGTAGTTTCTTATCCATTCCTCCAGTAGCCCTGCAATATTGAAAATCCTTGAAATTTTATTTTTATTTCAAAAAATATATTTCAAGTGACTGGATAGTTTTAGACATGTTCTGGAATATTTATACTTCAATTCTTCATGCCTCTAGGACCAGAGAATTACAATCTTGAGCAACCTGATATCCTCTAGAATGTCTACTCATAATAAAAAGGAGGTGAACTCTTTGTAAAAATGAGATGTCTAGTTACTTCCAAGGTCAATCCTCTTGATATGAATGAATATACAGTGAACGAAAAGATTCCCAGTTTACTTTCTGAATTTACTCTACATGAACCCTTCATTACTTTGAATTATCTATATTCAAGCATAATTCAAACATTCAATATTGACAAACCAAACAGTTGTGATATGAGGATAACTAAAGTATGAAGCCACGTTACCTGAGAAGAGATCAGGACATCCTACTAATCGAGATAAAGGACGATACTTCAGGTTTATTTCCTTAATTTAATTTTAGAAAACAGGGGTTATAATTCTTAGGGAAGGCCTAAGATGTTGGCAAAAATAGATGTCGAAGTTAGTGTCAGGTAGATAGCTGAGTACAGTATCCCGTCGAATTCCAGCATTGCATACGATATGCACAACACTAAAAATCGATGGAATAAATGAAATACTGATGATGAAAATACAAGATGTACAAACCACAATTCTATGTTGCAATTTTTGCATTGATTCGTTATCGTAGCTAAACAATGAAGAGCATTTTGCAATCAAATGTCAAACTCGATTACTCCACACTTTTAAGATATTTATATTTTCCCAAACATACCGTGCTAGTAGTTTAAGTACGTCCTGCATATCACTTCACTCATTAAGTTTAGAAATGATTAATTTAGATATTATGAATATCAAGGAAATAAATCCAAAAATGGTCGATGGCATACCATCATCAAAGGCCTCCTTGACTGCCCAGTTGTATACATAATCACAGATCAGTTTCTCAATCAATTGTAACCTGCAACACAAGAATAGCTTAGTGTTCTCAGTTGTCTTCGTAAATGTGAAACCATTGATCTTTAAAAGTGTTTGGGGTTAAAGATGGTAATAATATTTTTTTTTTCTAATCACCATAGAATCCCATATTGATAACAATTTATCATGATAAAATTCAATAAACCATTTTATCAAAGAAGGTTTTGTTTCACTGACATACGGCAGGGTGATAGAACCTTCCTTCCATGGCATGAATATTGGAAGTTATGCAATCTCCCCAACCAAATATATGTTCTAAGAGGCTTACATTATTTTAGCAATAGGAGAAAAACTCTCAGATCTTTGGTATGGATATCGTATTTTACACTCCTGCAATTTACCAATATTTACTTACCAGTTTTCATAGTATTTTTAAACAAGCATGGCTTCGGATCAAAACTTCATTTCTTTATGTTTTCCTGCAGAAGACCATAGACCTCCACCAAAAAGGTAGGAAGCTATTTCTGGTAATGTTTAAGCAGATTAAGAAGACTTCCAGTAACTTACATGGAGGCACTCCCCCTATCGTTTGGTTATACTTCCAAACTATCTATGTGATGTTGGATCTTTTTCAATCACTTAAAAAATCAAGGATATTTCTGAAGCCTACTTCCTCATGTTCCATAAAAGAAGCAAAGAAATCTCTCAATACGAAGTCTAGAGCTTAAAATTCCTCCAATGAGAATATTACTAAATCAGAAATAATATTCAGATGTTCCGCATGTTTTAAGGAATGTACTGTATATATTAAGCATATGCACTCACAGTAACAAATGACATAACATAGTTTCAAAGATATAGAAAATGGGGGAAGCTTCCGAAGGGGCTTGGGGGTGCAGTCTTGGAGGCTACACATATGACAATGATCTGGAAATTGGAGCAGAGATTGGTAGTGGCCTAACCAGCAACAAGTAGGCTTTAGGTGACTCGGCTAATGGGGGACGGTATGAGGGCTGCAAATAGGCAGGGGATTGGCCAAAAGACCAACCCTAACCACAACTCAGGAACAGACTTCAAGTATGGAGGTTCCCAAATTGTGTATATACTGCAGTGGTCCCTCGTAGAAGTTATTTCCAGATCATCAAAGAAAGGGAGTCCTACTGTGGCCTGCAACACAAAAGAAGGCTCATTGGATAGGATTGGGATAGATTTCCAAACCCTAAGAAGGATTTGTTGGAGACCTTGGCTTGGCATCAAGGGTCACTAAGGAGGATATTGCATCTAAGGACCGTCAACTCACTCTATAATTTTCAGCTAGCTCCCTCAAGGCTCGACAACAAAAGTGGATTTCTCTTCAACGGCACGCAAGTGTGGCACCAAATTGCAAAGTGGCATGTTGCCAAGCATCAAATGCAAGGAAAAAGAGGCATCAATGTCTAAAAGAAAACGGTATACCAAGAAAAAAGGAAAGTGGTCATGCTCAGTATCCACCTCACCCAACACTATGGAGGAGGATTGGTGTATTGATAATCAGTTTTCAAAGGAAGAAAGCTAGATAGGCCCTCAAAAGCACAACAAGGATCAAAATCAAATGAACATATGAGTTAATCTTGGAAGGCAAGTCTAAGGAGGAGGGCTTGGCCCTAGGTGCGCATAGTTCCCACAAGAGAAGTCAAGGAAAACAGGGTAATAACATGGGTAAGGGTAACCTACATGGTCACTCAACAACTCCCCAAAGCATGCCTATGCACAACAATGTAGAAGATGAAGATGGTCCTACCAATGAGGAATTCTCCTCATGGAAAGCCCTCTCACTCCCATCAGTGGGAGATCTATCCCCACCCTTGGTGTAGGCTCCTACCCAACCATAATCCTTTATGCTACTAAAGATGGCTATGAGAGTCCCTACACCAAAGTTGTCTACATCATTGATGAAGACTTAGTCTAGTCCAGAGCACAGAATGGACAAAAGGCTCATGGAGGAAGCAACCCCCACCATCATTCCCATTGTCAAAAAAGAACACATTGGTGGCACTATCAAAATGCCATGGATTTTTTATCATAGTATGGGCATGTTTGGTCAATGCTAGTTGGCATACTTGGAGGACCATGTTGACCTTTTGGTATGTCAAAACCTTGGAAAATGGAGAATTTGTGAGTGTGCTTATGAGATCTTGTAGGACTAAAAAAGGAGTATAATGAGATCGAGACAAGAGCATGATTTGACAAATTGGAGTGATAAAGTTACTGAAAGTCTTCTTAATCTAGAATTCCAAAGAAGATGCATACTGGAATTTCAAAGAAGTAACTTTCATGCAAGGAATTGGAAGAAATCACAAGGATGCAAGATATCTAGAATTCCAAAGAAGATGTCCTAGAGTCTATCAAGATGTCTCATTCTGAAGCAAGATATCTCTGCTAGGAAGCTCTGATCTCAAGCGAGACGTCCCAAGAAAATAGCAGATGTCTCAAGTGGAGTCAAGACATCTCAGTTGAGACTTCCCAATTCCAATCTAGACGTTTGACTCAAGATGTCTCAAATAGTCGTTTCTAGCCATTGTACGCACTCCAATGGACATATGATGTTGACAAGGCTATAAAAGAAGATGATACCTTTCTGGGAAAAGAAAACATTATTCATGAGATCAAGCCATCATTGTATACATCTTTTGAGATATTTTTCTACCTCAATTCTCTATCATTTGTTGAGTTGTTTCTGGATTTTTGTAGAGCCAAACGCAAAGAATCTGAAGCTTAGTTCATTTTCTTCTTTGATCTTTCTATTCTCTCTTTGTAAGCCCGAAGGGGTTGGATGTGCTTCTTGAGGGAAGACACCCTTGAGCTTGTTGGAACCTTGAGGGGTTGGGTATGTTTCTAAGAGAAAACACCCCTAGTAGAGCTCAATATTTTATAAAGGTTGTGGTGTCCTTGAAACCACATTTTTTGAGAAACAAAGTCTAAAGGTGTGCAAGAATTCTACCCTCCGAGTGTGGATGTACCCAAGTTGGAGAACCACATACATCTATTGTGCAAAAATTGGGTCTAATTTGGTGGAACTTATTCAACCCCCCTTCTAAGTTCTCGATCTGCAAGTGGTATCAAAGCCTAGTACTCCAAGGTTGAGCATAACAACTCAATAATGAACTATGGAGGGAAAATCTTACAACAAGCCACCAATGTTCGATGGGATTGACTTCGCATACTAGAAAGCACAAATTCAAGGATTGTTTGAATCCATGGAATTTGAAGTATGACAATCCATCATGAAAGGATACATTCATCCCATTGACAACACTACAGGCACTGCACTCCCTAGAGGTAAGTGGTCTGACAATGACAAAAACAAGTTAATGTATGATTCAAAGGCTAGGAATTCTCTCTATTGTGCTCTTAGCAAACCTGATTTTAATAGAATAGTTGGATGTAAATTTGCCAAAGAAATTTGACAAGTTTTAAAAGCTACTTATGAGGGAACCTCAATGATGAAACAATCCAAGTTCCTAATCTTACAATCTAAATATGATAAGCTGAAAATGAAAGAAGGTGAAGGATTAAAGATTATTTTTACTTTATAGTAATAGAACAATGACAGGAGTAGGCACAAGAATGGGAGCGGGCACAAGAGCGGGAGTAGGAGTGGCAGCAGGAGCAGGAGCATAAACAAGAGAGATGAGAGTGGGAGTAGGGACACCCAAGGAAAGGGAGGCCAGGTCAGAGCATGGACTCAATATGCACGAAGGGAGGCAAGGGGACAAGTCGAGGGTAGAGGAAATGGCACAATGAAAGGAACGGGCAGAGAGGGGGCAAGGCCTGAACGGCAGAGTCAGGCGCACACGAATGGAAAAGGGGCTAGGGATTTTGAGGCTTTCTTTGGGGAAGGAGCCGTCATGCGACTCAAGGTAGGCCACCTACCCAAAGGGACTCTACAAACACTAGAACGGAGCTTGCTAGGGAAGTTTGTCTTTAAAGGGGTGTGCCCCAGGATGGACCTAATACAAAGGTGGGTCAAGGTCGCTTGGGGTCTGGATAACGTTAGCGTGAGAAGTTTGGTAGACAATCGGTTGCTCTTCTGTTTTCAAATGGAGGAGGATAGGGAACAAGTCCTCATGGGAGGGCCATGGTTCTATGGGGCTATGGGGTTGGCCCTGGCTCCCTGGCATGCATTGCGATGCGACTCTATTCGAGCAAGTGCTTGTGTGGGTGCAACTCCATGAACTACCTTTTGAATATTGGTCGTTAGGATTCTTGAAATCACTAGCAAAACTATTTGGAGAGTTCAAGTTCACTGCCCTCACAGCATCCATGGATCGGATGGGGTATGCCCGATTTTGCATGTGGTGATCATTGAAATCAAAGGATCAAGTAAATGAGGCCATCCTGGACACCAACATGGGAGAAGAAAAGGTCCGGGTGTGGTTCGAGAATCTACCAAAAGTGCACCAAGAGGAGTCCCCTATCTGTAAGATTTGTAGCAAAGGGCACCCAGCTACGAAATGTAGGGTTAAACCACCCAAGCAACATCAGGGTTGGAATTTGGTGGGCCGTAAGGGTTGCACAGTGAAAAAGGGGTCGTTGGCACCAGGCAGTGGGCACTTCCCCACTACACGTCTTGAGTAGGGGGCTAGTAGGCCAGGGGAGGGAACATACTACCGTGTGGTGAGGCACAACCAATGGGGGGCTCACCCACAGGGGTTCAATAGGATGGGATACCGAGATTGGAGGAGGACAACAGAGAGGGCACGAGGTCTCCTTGTACCCCGCTGGTGAGGAGGCTAGAAGCGTTAGAGGGGCCTAGGCTGGAGCTACCCCTGCTAGGGGAATGGATCACTTTGGGCTATGGATCAACAAAGCTGAAAATGAAGGACATCCTAGGAGCGAAGGATGTGAATGTGTAAGGCACCATGGTCACCTAGCCAATGAACAAAGTAGGATGTCCAGATGCAGCCAACACGTGAAAAAATTCCACACAGTTGGACCTTGATTTGGGAGTGTAGCGCACACTCTGAGAGGTGTACCATAGACATCTGTTTGTGTCCCCATTAGGGATAGGATACCAAGTACAAAAGAAATACCCTAAAAAGGATTGTGATGGAAGAGGGATGTGATATGGTATGCCTACAGGAGACAAGGCTGCTGGCCTTAGAGAGGCAATTCCTGTAGTGGGAGGGTTGGCACATGCAAATGGTGCCAAGCTAAGGTAGAGCAGGAGGATTGGTAGCCCTGACTAAGGACCAAGTCAATTTGGTGGACGCGTCCGACTGGAGCCTGATGATGCACATACCTCAGACAAATATTTGGGTTACCAACATCTACGGGGCACAGAGCTAGGAGGCTCGCATCCAGGAATTCTGGCAGGTGGCAGACCTAGTTATCAACACGAACAAGTGGATAATGATAGGAGATTTCAATCAAAGGATGTTCTGTTGGGAAAAATCCAAGGGAGACTACTCTAACCCTCTAGGGGTCGTGGACTGCATGGCATTCATTCAAGAATATGGCATGGTCAACCTGGAAATTATAGGATGTAAATACACATGCAGTAATAGGAGAAGAGGGATGGACCGGGTGCAGTCGAAGATTGACTAGGTGTGGGTCAGCTCCAACCTCATGATGGAATACGACATTTAGGCAGAAGGTAAGGAAAGATAGGCATTGGATCACTGGTCTGTTATTTGCAGGGTCCAGACCACTGTGGCCAAAGCTCCTTGGCCCTTTAGGTTTGAATGAACCTAGCTACATAAACCTTGGCTAAAACACTTGGTGCAAGCTACCTAGCAAGCCTATACAGGAGCATAAGAACCCAAGGAATTCTTGAAAGCTAGGTTGAGATCTCTCAAACAACATATCAAGAACATTGCCTTCAACAACAAATACAGCTTCAAAGGGTACAGGTTGCAAGTACAAGGGCAGCTGCGGGAAATTCAACAGCAACAAGAGGGGGNGGGGGCGGGCAGACCTCAAACGGGAAGATTAAGAACTGCTTAAGGAGCTCTAGGAGTTGGATCAGGAGGAAGAAGCCTATTGGAAGCAACAGTCGTGGGTGACATGGCTACAGGAGGAAGATAAACACACAAGGTTTTTCTTTGTAGTTGCAAAAGCTAATCGGGCCACAAAGCACAAGATACAAAATCTATTAGAGGGCATGGATGAGGGAGGGCTACCAAACAACTAGTGGGAACTGGAAGAATTATAGGCATACTAGGGGAAGGTTTGGAGGTGGCAGAATACAAAGCACATCTCGGTCCAAGTCCCATGGGTCCTGACAAGGGCCAATAACTTGCAACTATTGAGGTTGTTTTCATGAGAAGAGCTGCGCAAAGCCATGAAGTCAATGCCATCTAACAAAGCTCTAGGGTCGGATGTGTGGCCTATTGAATTCTTTAGGGAATTCAAGGAGAACTTGGAAGCTAACCTTGTAGATGCATTCAATAGCATGCTCACCTAGCAATAGGTGAGGAGGGAGATTAGTTGCTCCTAGGTGGTATTATTACCGAAAGTCCCAAACCTAACATCGTCGGGGCACCTTAGGCCCATTGGGGTGTGCAACACACTCCTACGAATCTTCTCATAGATGCTAGTTGGGTGTGTTGCATCCCTCATGACCAAGCTTGTGGGGGAACATCGGGCTGGGTTTGTCCAGGGCCACTTCTTACAAGATCAAGTCTTGTTGTTGTAGGAGATTCTACATTCTCTTAAGACGGCTCAATTTCTAGCAATGTACATCAAGTTAGATATCACCAAGGCTTACAACTCTGTTAGTTGGGTAGCTCTTAGAGCGGTCATGCTAACGAAGGGATTTAATGTCAAGTTTGTCAATCTATGTATCCAAATGCAATGGAGCAACCACTACTCCTTTGACATTGATAGGCGGCTCTAGGGATTCCATGGAGTAGGGAGGGGATTATGGCAAGGGGACCTGCTATCACCACTCCTTTTCATTATGGGCATGGATTTGTTCAAATCCTACTACCTGGTGGAAGGGGTTCAAGGGCTAAACATACACAGTGTGCACTACCTAGCCGCCCATTACACTAATGACACAATGATATTTACCAAGGTAGTGGTACCACAAGCAGAGGCCTTAATGCGGGCATTGGATAGACTACAGAGGGAGGTGGGCCTCACAATTAACACAGGGAAATTAGCTATTCACATGGTCCACACGGTGCAAACGGTGGGGGCAAAAATCACTCAGACGTTACGTATTCTGCTGGGAAGCATGCAGGACAAGTATCTTGGCATGTCCATCTTTGAATGGCAGCGGAAGAAGGCGTGGCTAGGGTTGCTGGAGAGGATCCAAACAAAAACCACTCATTGGACTAGTTGTTTCTTGTCACACAAGGGAAAGATGATTCTTGCCTCTATTGTTTTGATGGCCATGGCTAGGTTCGTTGTGTCCATGGCCACGCTGCTTACGGGGGTGATGCAAAGAATTGATGGAATCATCAGAGAATTTGTGTTGTCAGGGGGGAAAGAGGGTAAAAGATGCACTTGGTGTCTTGGGCAGTCACAACATGTCCAAAATCAGCTAGGGGGATCGACATCTTACAGTTCAAGGATGAGGTGATTCTGGGTCTACAATGGCTTCTCTGCAGATTCCTAGGACAAACCAGAAATCCAACACTATGGGGAAAAATACTCTGTTAGAAATACCGTTGTTGGGAGGCCAGTGCTGGCAATTCCCACCTTTGGAAAAACTTGTGCCAGCATGCCAACAAGATGGAGCAATCGGGTCTGCTAGAGTGGCACCCTAAGGAGATTGTAAAACACCTTTACCCACCAAAGCATGCGTGCATCGAAATTTGGAAAGGCCACCTGCCTGAGAAGATAAAGGCATTTGGTTGGTTACTTAATCATCAAGTGCTTCCACTACATGCCATGTTGAGGGAAAGGGGAGTGCATGTGGAGCCCACATGTCCTCTATGTAGTAGTGACACTAAAACACTGCAACATTTTACACATGGATGTCAGTTCACTCTAGCAGTCTGGCATGCGGCCAATCTTACCCCCTTCACTTGCCACGAGGACTCCATAGGGTCGGCCACACTATGGGTGCTTTGGAAGCACTAGAATTTGTGGGTCTTCCAAGGCTTGACCTTGCCCACGCCAACAACAATGGCCCAAAAAATACAGGTGTTGTGGACCGAGGTCACAGAAGCTATGGGGCAACAACTCCTTTTTGAACCCTCATGGATGGAATTTGTGGAGCAGGTAGATTTGTGGTCTTTGGTTCAACGAATGGGCTAGGAAGATATGTTATGGCACATGGAAGGTGAATAAGGACTACCTACCGCACAATTCTTCAAAAATTGGGAGGGCAACATGACTAAATTCCAAAGTAAGAGAATTACTGTCTCAGTATTGGCATTGGCAGCCGCCTTAGGGGTAGATGCAGAGGGAGAGCTGATTGCACTGGTAGTGCATGCATAGACCAATGCAGTGGAATTCTTCTAGGGGGCCATTCCCATGATGGCCAACGGTCACATCTGAAGATTGGCATTGCAGGGGGTGTGGAGGGAAGTAGTTGTTTTGGTCGAAAGATATTTCGTGTAGTCCGAATACCCCACAAATTGGTTGGTGTTCATTTTATGTTCTTGAAACATATGCGGCATGCTGGCCCCATTAACGTGCCCTAGTTCTTTTGGGACTCTTTGAGGCAACGACGGCCTGGGCGGCACCCTGGAGTAATAATGGTGCTCTAGTGTATGAGTACTCCGATCCCGTCATTGTTCACTACGTAGGTATGTTACTAACGACGAGGCAGTGCTCAGGGGTCCAAGGTAGTGCCACATGAAACTGGTAGTGTAGCGGAGGGCATAACTACAGGCATAGGGGGGGCACAAGACCAAGGGCCATATGAGGAGGGGAGGAACAAGTAGAGCAAGAAGTGTTGGGACATCTCTACAGAGTGCAGCAAAGCAGTAGAATAGGCAAGGAAGGAAGGGAGTGATGGCAACTGAGGTGGGTGAACATGAGACAAGAGGCTACATACATGCGAATTCAAACCCTATAGTGGATGGAATGCATCATTTCTGAAAACAAGGCAAGTTCTACATAGCTCATTACATCAAAACAACTGGCAATGAGCATGAGCACTCTTGACAACCAGGCCACAGCAAATACCGAGGCATCTCAATCGCTACCTGAAGAGGAGAGCTGGGGGATAACACAAGGGCAAGATCAAACTACTGGGTAGAGTGGGAAAGGGCAAGCTACACACGACGAGTAAGAACGGGTCGTGTTCGGGGTCTTGTTGGGTGGGGACATGGGGGTCGGGAATGGGGCGAGGCTACAGGGGCAGCCTGCATGGAGGGGTAAAATAGGGAAAATGGATAAAATAGGGACCGGTAAAGGGGAATATCCGGCAACAAGGCCGCAATGCCTTGCAAGCCTAGGGGAGTGGATTCAGCCACACTGACCCAAGCTATACTGATGTACAAATTTGTTTTTTTTTTTGGAATTAATAACAGCTCGAATTTCTTCCAAAAAAAAAGATTATTTTTCTAGAGAGTGAAGTCATCATTAAAATGATTAGAACTCTATTCCCTGAATTTAGATCTAAAATCACTACTATGGAAGAAATTAGGAATTTCTCCATTCTCAAATTTGAAGAGTTGCAAAGTGCACTTGTAACATATGAAATGAATCTCATTAGTGAAGGTGCTATCAAGGGAAAACCCATTGCTCTTAAGAGCTCATTAAAAGAAACGAAGACATTAGATTATGATGCAAACAATGATGATGAACTAGCTCTCCTTACAAGAAGAGTAAACAGACTTTTGGCAAGGAAAGGAAAAAGCTTTGGTCAATTAGACAACATAGGTAAGGCAAAAGGTAAGCAATCCAAAATTTCTAATCTTGATATCTCTTCTATACAATGTTGGATATGTGGCAGAAGAGGCCATATGGCCTGTAACACCCATTCATAGGGATCAAGAGCTACCACCCGAAGCCCCCTAGAAAGAAAGTTAGTTAAAAGAAGAAAATGCCCAGGTGGCTTTCTTTCTACAACTATTACACTAATGTTATCCTATAAAATTAAAATGAAATCAACAGTGCCTAGATCTAACTCTGAAATAGGTCAATCAATATTAATTTAAGAATTAAGAGATAATTTTAAAAAGAAATAGACATAGTAAAATATCTGTGCAAGATTCATTAGGCTAAAAAAAATCAAACTTTTTATTATTCAACCTAAAAAGAAATATTTAATCAAGATCACTTGCACATTTGAAAACCAAAGAAATAACCACAAAAGCAAATAAATTAATAATCTCATATTTGTTCAATCACATAATAATATTTTATAATTTCCAGCCACACACAAAAACAAGATCTGAATTTAACTCTTGTAACCATTTTACCAGTAATCATTTAATCAGGAAATTCATATTTTCAATAGCAGAGAATAGATAGATCACAACCATAAATTAACATCCTAGGTTTTCCCCCACTCCATCAACTTATAGAAAGATATTAAAATCAGACTTGAGAAGGTATAGGAAAAAAATAAGTATAATTCAAGATTCAGATACAAGATTTATGCATTCAAAAAGGGAGGGTTCATCAACCAAATTCCAACCAAACTACAAGAATTCAACAATTTTAAAGCATTCACAATTATTGATGGGCCCAAGGATACTCTCGCTTTCTGCCAACAGTACTAATCCTCATATCAAGGATCCATAGCCCCTGTTGGCAATCCTTTGCCAAAAATGCCCCAAATCATTATGAGTGTTTCTAAATCGTTACAGAAACAACTCTCATCCAAGTCATTTAGGTGTGAGAGTGCAGAGGACGGGTGGAGAGATCCAAAGAAGGGTAATAAAGGATTCCAAAAAAAATCTAAACTTACAACAACAATCTTGATATTTTCATACAAGCATTGTAAAGGTAGTTAGACAGGCAAGAAGAGAAAAGTTTGAGAAAATCAACCCTTGCTAGCCATTATCAAACATAACAGAGATGGATCATTTTACCTCCTTACTTAGATATCTTGCTTACTAGGAGGAATTATCAAATATTGGATTGCTATGCCTCTCTTAATTTCTTTCTCCTTGCTATCTCTTGTAGCAGCCATGGTCTTCTCTCCCTTCACGGCCACACTCATTGTTGTATTCCTCCTTTTTTTGTGTTCTGCACAACTACATTTTCCTTGTGTGTGTGTCCTCCTTTTTTCCTCTCCTCCTCTTCCTATTTGTAGGTGGAATAAGGGATAATGAATGGCTTCTTGTAACTGACTTGTTGGGGACTGTTCGTATTCTTTTCTTTCTTTTTAAAGTTATATATATATATATATCTCTTTTCAGCAATGGATCATGAGTTCAATTCTCTTCATGATCACTATAATAAAATCAATAAAGTATGTATATTCATAGGTTGCAGGTTCAATTCCTAAATCAACAATTTTTGATATTTTAGAATTCAGATTTTGCTAGATCTCAGGTTTAATTCCTCTTGAACATTCCAACATAATATCTATCTCTTTATCATTGAAAATTGTCATAAGATGCAAGGAAGGAGTTTTCAAATAGATTCATGACAAGGGCAATTCAAGATACATAGTCAAATAAGGCACCTTCTTTTTCAGGTTATCAGTGATGTAAATTTTCCCATCATCTTACGAGCTTTACAAAGTCATCATGTGACCTTTCTACAGCCATGGAGAGGGTACTTATACTCTACTATTTTAAACTAAAAAGAGCAATGCATCACATTTAGATAAAATAAAATATAAAGCTACAGTATTTGCACAAA
>MNCI01005648.1:190347-208516 GCA_015680685.1 Gnetum montanum | reverse complement strand
ACAAATTTATTACTATTCCAATTAGCCATTTCCACCATAGTCCAAATAGAGCACACACACAAGTTGTCAACAAAACATGCACACAAACACACAGAAAGACTATTACAATCATTAACGCAAAAACTCAAGGAAAAGTGGTTTGTTACATGGCCTCTAAATGTCCCAGTGCTTGCAAATTGCAAAAGAAAGAGTCTATTGAAGAAAGGAGAACAAGGAACCTCTATATAAGTTGGGTTGATAAAGAAGAAACTAACAAAATCCCAAAAGATTCACATCTTTTGTGCATAGCTTTCGCAAATCAAGAATCCATCAATGGTCCAATCTATGATGATGAAGCTAAAGATGATGAGAATACTTTGGAAGAAAGCTATGAACTACTTTGTAATGAGATAATCTCCTTTCAAAATTTATGCATCAAATTGAAAAAGACTTTACATAGTAAGGAAGTAGAAATAGCTAAACTTTATACTGAATGCTCTAATCTTAAGAAGGAGAACTTAGACCTAATGGCTGAGGTTCGAAAGCTAACTTTGATTCTTGAGAAAACTAACAAGGAATTATCATATGTAAAACTTGGCAATGAGAGAGTCACATAAACCAAGGAAATGGGTCAAGATCCAAGACTTCCTCACATTAAAGCATTATCAAGTTTTATGGAAATGAGGAAACACTTTCCCAGGTTTGATTATTTAGCTAAATTAAAGAAAATGGTTTGTGTCTATTGTGGCAAAACTGGACATATTCATTCTTTTTGTTATTTAGAACTATAATTGGTCTTTTCCAAAACAGCCTAGAAAAGGTGCGTTGCAGGGAAAAAAAGTTTGGAGACCAAAGAAGAAGAGTTCTGAAAAGGGAATGCTTGCTCAAGTTGCTCTCTCTGTTGTAAAAAGGAGCACCTAGCACATCGACAGCAGATGTTCAAGACATATGATGGGTGGCAAATCTCACTTTATACAATTTTTGGAACAAAACTGTGGAACAGTCACCTTTGGAGATGATGCAGAAGCTCAAATTAAAGGTATTGATACCATTGGAGGTAAGGATCAAACTACTATTAAAGAAGTGTTTTATGTTGAAGGTCTTAAACACAATCTTCTTTGTGTAAGTCAACTTTGTGGTTCAAATTTTGATGTCACCTTTTCCAAGGATACATGTAGAGTAAGAAACCCTTATTCTGGAAAAGTTATTATAGAAGGAAACAGAAAAGCAAATGTTTATACTACTATGTTTGGAGGTATGTCTAACCTTGGATCCAAGTGCTTGATTAGCAATATAGGTTGTGTTTATATTTGGCATAGAAAATTCGGCCACATCAACAAAGACATTCTTCAACCCCTTATCTCTAAAGATATGGTTTAGAGGCTGCCCAAACTCAAGGATTTTTCCTTAAATACTTGTGAAGCCTATCAGAAAGGAAACAAACAAGGGTAAGGTTTGGTAAGAATAATTGCATCTCTACTTCACATCCTTTAGAATTACTTGATAACGATCATGGAAAGAATTGAACTCATGACTCATTGGTATGAGGGAAAAAATAACTTTAAAAAAATAGAAAAGAAAACAACAAATTGCAAGAAAGAGCCAGTTACAAGAAACAACCCATTATCTTTAATTCCACCAACAAATAGGGAGACAAGGAGGGAACAAACAAACAAGGCAAAAGTAGCTGAGTAGGACAAAAAAAGGAACATATCAGTAGGGAGTCTGGCTAAAAGGGAGAGAAGACTATGACTACTATAGGAGATAGCAAAGAAATAAAACCAATGCTACATAGCAATCCAACATTTTGATAATTCCTCCTAATAAGCAAGAAATTTGGGCAAGGAGGTAAAATGATCCATCTTTGTTATGTTTGATAATGGCCAGCAAGGGCTGATTTTCTCAACTTCTTTTCTTGTTTGCTTAATCACCCTCACACTGCTTGTATGAAATTATCAAGACTATTGTTGTAAGCTTGGATTGTTGAATCCCTTATTACTTTTCTAGATCTCTCCACCTGTCCCTTGCACTCTCACACCTAAATGACATAGATGAAAGTTGCATCTATAACAATTCAGAAACACCCATAACAATTTGGGGCATTTTTGGCAAAAGATTGTCCACAGAGGCCCAAGATCCCTAATATAAGGATTGGTACCACTAGTAGAAAGTGAGAGTATCCTTGGGCCCATGGATAATTGTGAATGTTTTAGACTTGTTCAATTCTTGGGTTTTTGTTGGAGTTTGATTGATGAACCCTTCGCCTTTGAATGCATAAATCTTGTATCTGAATTTTTATTCATATTTTTTCTATACCTTCTCAAGTCTGATTTTGATACCTTTCTATAAGTCTGATGGAGTGGAGGAAAACTTAGGATGTTAATTTATGGTTGTGGTCTATCTATTCTCTACTGTTGAACAAATAAATTGCTTGATTAAATGATAAAAGGTATAATGGTTACAAGAGTTAAATTCAGATGATCTGATTTTGTGTGTTGCTAGAAAATATAAAATATTATTATGCAATTGAACAAATCTGAGATTATTGATTTATCTGTCTTTTGGGTCAATTCTTTGGTTTACAAATATGTAAATGAACCTGATTAGACATTTTATTTTAGATTGAATACAAAAAGAGTTTGATTTTTAAGTCTGATGAATCTTGCATAGATTTTTACTATGGCAATTTCTTTTTAAAATTATCTCTTGATTCTTAAAATTAATATTGATTGACCTATTGTAGAGCTAGATCTTGACATTGTTGGCTTTGTTTTAATTTGATAGGTAAATGTCAGTTTGATTGTTGTAGAAAGAAAGTCACCTATGCATTTTCTTCTTTCAACCAACCTTTTTTGGGGGCTTCGAGTGTTAGCTCTTGCTCCTTATGAATGGATGTTACACTATGAGGGTTTCTAATTTATTTTTGGCCTTTTATCTATTAGATCCATCCAACATTTTACACATGTCAAGCTGATCGTAATAAGCACAAACATACAATAGCTACCATCATAGATATTAATATTTTGATTAAATCAAGGAAAAGATGGTTCTATTGGGTACTTTTTTAATCATTTAATATTAAAATCTCAAAATCTACAGCTCAAATTGAAAAACTAATTGTAGATCTATACTCTAAGTGTAAAACTAAGTTAGTCCACAAAATTTTAGTGTGATCTAACAACTATGAATTTTGATGTATTTTAATTAATTAAATATTCAATAATTTAAAATTTGAAAGAAGAATTTGTTCAAAGTATGCTTGGAGTTCTTGGGCTTCAACATGATTGTCTTATTATGGGAAGACCTACCAAGAAGACATCAACTCTTGATAGAAGATGTCTACCTATGAGACAAGACATCTACTACATATGTGAGACACTTCCTTTTGCAAATTAGACATCTTCTGCAGTTGGCCTCATCTCGAGCAAGACATCTCCTTTGTTAACAAGATATCTTATTTGCATGCCCTACACTTGGGCAAGATGTCTCCTTCTTGCCAAAGACGTCTACTTTAACAAAGAGATGTTTTTGTATGGATTCCAAACATACAACAAATTGTAATTTTAAATGTTAGGAAAGACAAAAGGTCACACAAAAGACCATAAAAAGGCATGAAAGACTTGAGTTTAGGCAACCTAATCTAAAGGAAGAGAAGGTTAGCCTTAAGGAGAGAGCTTGTGCAAGGAAATTTGAGTGATAGGCAAGGGAGCACTTGAGAGAGATTAGGAGAATCTCTTGTAAGTGTCTTGTCTTGAGCTTTGGCTCCATTGTGAGCAATTAAGAGATTGAGAGGGGACATGTGTGGCCTCTAAGATCATTGGGAGAGGTGTGAGTTAAGCTCGGCTCCTCAATCTTGTTGTACTTCTCTATAGTTTGAGAGTTCTTTTAATTAAAAGGGAGATTTTCTCCATTTCATTATGTTGTTCTTATTTTCTAAGCTTAATTTGCTTAGGAAGCTTGTGGAATGGGTCTTTTTGGGGGCTATTGAGGTAGGCTCCTCCTACTGGAGTTCTACTTTCAATTCTATGTGAAGCTCATCTTCCAATGCAGCCTTGGCAGCTGCATTCTCCACTTCCCTTTGTTGCCGAAGTGCCTTGACCATTTCCTAGTGTTGGAGCTCCAACCTCCACAACTGCCGTTGAAAGGCTTCTTCCTTAGCTTCCCATTTCACCTCCCATATCCTCTATTCCTATTTGCACGCCTGAGAGGCAACCTCCTCCACAACCACATCTATCCTCTCTTGTAGCATGGATAGCTCCCAACTTCCTTCTAAACTCTCCCCTAAATCAGTCTCCTTTCCCACCCCTAGGATGTTGGGCTTCTCCCAGCACCACAACCACCTGACCCAGAGGCAACTGAGCAACAACCACCTCCATTCACCTATGTCTAATATATAGATAGAGCTACAAATCCAAACAAGAGTTTGCATCATAGGCACCAACCTAGTCGCCCTCTATAGGGCAAAAATAACACCCAAGTATCTCCCCAGCCATCAACGTCATAACAACATTAGAAAAAACCTAGGCACATTCACCCTTCGCCCCATGCATAGGCATTTAAGAAGTGTAAGTGAACCCCTTGTAACTTCCACGTGCTCCCAATCTGAACAAAAAAATGTTCAATCAACTCCACTGCATGCCGCCATAGTGAGGGCAACATCGATTTAGGCACTTGTCCGCTTGCAATTTGTAGGCACAAGCTTGGTGAAGAAGGCCTCCGCATCCTACAAGCCTCTATTTGTTGGTAGTACCACCTTCCCAGAGACTGGCACACCCAGAACTCTCGCTAGTGCTTCTTTAGTGAAGTCAATTCGGATGCCAATTGGCAAAAAACTCACTATGTAATAGAGCTAGATCTCCCACCAACAATGGGAGGAAATCAACCCACCCAACACAGGTAACCAAGTCCCACAACTCCAACATTCCCTAGAACCTAGTGCAAGAAGGTTTGATAGTAGAAGTCACACCCATGCTGACTGTAGCTTCTCTTCACAGCCTCCCTCCTTCCGCAGCCACTTGCACAAGCAACAGCAAAGGCACCTATTAGAATATAAGGTGATCACGTGACTACCACAAACACCACAGAATCACAGTGGCCTTGGAGTCATCGTCAAACTATATGGGTGTGGAGATCCCAGTAGCATGCCACATTGCTCTACTAAAAGTACATTCAAAAGCAAAGTGGCGTCACATTTCTAGCAACTAACTACAAGATGAGCACATGTCATCTAAGCTCAATCCCCATCTCCTCAACTCCACCCGCATAGGGAGGGTAGTGTGGTTAGCTAACCATAGGAAAACCTTTACCTTATTTGGCAATCTCCCATGCCAAATTGGTAGCCACCTAGGTATTGTAGGGTACTAATGTCATATAATGAGTCAAGGTGGCATTGCAATTAGACCCATCTACATCACGCTTTGAGCATGATGGCAAAGCGAGCACCAAAGTATTGAATCATGATGTGCCGCTATCTAGCATTGATATTTTTTGTGCATAATTCAGATCCATTGCACCTAGTTTGTGTCAATCCCAGTTAGCCAATGCACAAGCTGCTTGTGTCCCATTCTAACCATATTCATGAATCTAAGAATTCCTAGTCTACCTGCTTCCCTAGGCTGAGCCACAATGTCCCAGCTCACCAAATGAAGCCACTTCCCCCCAAACTAGATAAAACCATGTATTAGTTGGTCCACTTTTCTTCCCATTTCTTGTTTTGGGAGGGGGGTGGTGAAGCAATAGACACAATGAACTAAGCAATAGCAAAAAGGATGGTCGTTGCCAGGAGAATCCTTCCCTTTCTCATCAGGAAGTGCAGTCCAATGACCGATCCGCTTTTGTAACTATTGGAGCAATTTGAGCCAAGCTTGTTGTCTATTCTAGGCAAAAGTAGGAAACCCAAGATATGCATCCTATTCGGTCCTAGGCATGACACCCAATAATTGGATGATTTTCCCCTTAACTTGGGTATCCATATGGATCAAGTATAATGTTGATTTGGCCAGGTTCACCTCCAATCCTATCTCCTAGGCCATCCATGTAAGAGCATGGTTCATTGCTTGAGCTTGTGGCACAGTGGCCCTAGTAAAAAGGATAGTGTCGTTAGCATAATGTTTTCCCATACACTTCACACCAACAATGTTGAGCCCCCAAACCCCCTCTACTTTGCAATATGCTTGCAATGTATCCATAACAATGATGAACAAGTATGGGGACAATGGATCTCCTTGCCTAAGGCCTCTACCCAAGGAGGAAAATCCCTAAATCTGGCCATCTAGATCAATGGAATAGGTGGCCAATCATTGCAAATGAATACATAAATCAACAAAATTATGACAAAAGCCCTTACAGGTCATAATTTCCCTCATCACTTCCTAGCTGACAGTAGCATAGGCTTTAGTGATATCTAGTTTGAAACACATACCTAGGAAGCATGTTATGCGGAGGGAGTTTAAAATTTCTTGTAGCAGGATCACCTGATCTTGCAAAAACCTCTCCTTAACGAAGCCAACTTGATTATTATTGACCAGCCCTAGCATGAGATGATCTAGGCACCTAACAATCATCTTGGTAAACAACCTTAGCAAATTGTTGCACACTTTGAATGGCTGAAAATGTGAGGGATCAATAGTTTTCAGGATAAGCACAATTCGGGAGCAATTGATTTCATAGCGAACTTGTCTTCATTTGAGCATAGTGTTAAATGCATCAAGCACATTCCTCCCAACAATGTCCTCAAATTCCCTAAAGAACTCAATGGGCCACCCATCAGACTCAGGAGCCTTGGTCGACTTCAAGTCCCCCATAGCATCTTCAAACTCGCGCCAAGTAAACAGCTCAAGTAGTTTGCAGTTGTCCTTCCCAGTGACAACCTATGGCACTAGGATTGAAAGAGGGAGCCTCTCCCTCTCCCTTCAAATATCAGCCCAGTAGGTCTGAAATTCCTATGCAATGTCTTGTGTCTAAACCAGCTCTGTCCCCACCTGAACCAAATGAGGCACCTTCTTTGATAGGTTATTAGCTTGAGTAGCAGCGAAGAAAAAGCAAGTGGGTTTGTCCCCATCCTTCAACCATTTGTTCCTTGAGCACTATCTCCAATAATTGGTTTCCTCCTTATCCAGCTTCTGTAACACCATCAAAAGCTCCTGCTCCTCCTGTACCAAAGATTCCCCTGCCTCCTACCTCGCTTGGACAACCATGAGCTATTGATATAACATCCCCCAATGTGAACAAAAGGCATATTTATCTTCTAGCCTAAGTGATCAAATTCCCTTCTTCAAGAGGTTGAGACTGTTTTTTAGAAAATCACGTGGATCCCCAGCTAAAGATTATTTGTCCCAAATTGTAGTCACAAGAGGCTGTAGCCATGGTTTCACAAGCCAAGTTCTCTTGAATCTAAACCTTGAAACTATAGGATGGGATTGTCACCCTATCTGACAAATCAACGATCAATGATCCGAAGTGTGCCTTTCCTTCCTCGTGACCTACATGTCCTACTCAAGTAGGAAGGCCAAACCAACCCAAACCCTATCAATTTGTGACATCACCCTATCTTTTCCCTATCTATGATTACTCCAAGTATAGAGGCAGTACCCAATGTCAACATTCACAAGGTCATGCTGCTGGAGAAACAATGCAAATTGATCAACACCCACAGAAGCAATGCAGTCTTCTCCCAATTTCTCCCAAGCGTGCAACCACTAGTTGAAATCTCCAACCAAGATCCATCATCACCAATTAGGAACAACCTTGACAATCCCTTGAAGCTCATTGAGCTGCTTCTCCCACTCCGAGGCCCCATAGAAATTCATAAGCCAGAGACCTAAAGAGGTCAACCTAACAGTAATGCTCCAATCTGAAGAATCCACAAATTGGAATGGCAGTCGAGACAAGATGGCCAAACCTCCAACCCTCCTGCAACAAGGCACCTGATGAACCTGCCACTAGTCCCATTGTAAAAACCTAAATTCTCATTGTTGCAACTTGGTTTCTTATAGAAAAATGTCACACTGGTATCTATAGCACTTATATGGGGTACCCTAGCCCTTGCAATTCTAGGTCATGATCTTCATGGTCTACTGACAGACCTTTCTCAATATACCTCTTTCAAGGTCATTTGAATCCCTAAATCAATTTCTAGCTAAGTCTGCCTATTGCATACCAGTAGTGTGGGTGGTTGTATGACCTTCCCCAATTCTGCTAAGACCCAGAACCCACCCCCAACCTCTTCACTCAGCTCGGGCACCTCCCCTAGACTAGGCCTAGTCAAACCCAACACCACCAACACCCAGTCCCCCAAAGGGGGAAATTCTTTTCCTTAAGCTAGGAAATTCGAAGGTGTAACAAAACCCTCTTCTAGATGCAATCCAGGTCTCAATGTTGGAGCCAACATATTGGTCGAGGCCAACCCCACACTAGGCTTGGCAACCACATTATCTAGTTTCGGAACCTTTGGCCTACCTGGTGACCCAACAACACTGGTCAGCCCCCTCGGCCCAACACCCAAATGCCCTCTTAACGCCTTGTAACCCTGCCACTTCACCTTCATTCATCCACCCTCGTCAATTGGCTTGGCGGCATAAGTCCCAACTTTAACCCTACATGCTTTAGCAATATGGCCTGACTTCCCACAAAATGCACAGTGACCTGCTATTAAGGCTCCTTGTGAGCTCTCAACAAGCAAGTTCTTGTATTCAACTAACATATGTTCTTCCCCGGACAAGAGGTCCAAAATTACTTCCTTGAGAAGATCTTTGAGAGATAGGAGCCATTGAACATAGAATCTAGCGAAACCCATGCACTCCATTGACATGGTGAACTTATCTAGTGTGAAAAAATCACCAAAGAATGCCACCAACAACTTCAAGAAAGATGATGTCTAGAGTTCCTAGAGGATCCTTGAAACTCTGACCCAAATCGCAGTGCGACAGAAGAGGTCAAGGTCCTAGTGCACACCCAGTCTCCAAGGCATAAGGGCTAGCCCTCTAGCACTAAAAAACCATGAACTCCCTAGCAACACCCTATCTTGATTCTCAACACTAAGAAAAACGAAGAGGATTAGCTCCTCTGTCAAGCTCCGCACACTGACATTCGCCAAGCACCAAGTAGCAATGACCCATTTGCAGACAAGTTCCAACTTGGGCTACACCCCACTAGAAACAAAGCATCCAATAAGGCTCCACTCAACTATACGCAAGCCCTCCGATGACAAGTGAGGGACCTACAACCACAAGGAGCCATCAAGCCTCAATGATCGCCCAAAATACTCCTGAGTCCCATCCCCATCCCACAAATGAACATTAGGCTCGGTAGCATCACCCCTACCCAAGCCATCCCCCACTCCACCTCCATTGACATTAGGCACCTCTCATGCCCCATTCTCTATCCCCACACCAACACCCCCTACCCTATCTGCGTCATCCAGGCCCACAACTACTCCCGCTCTTGCTCCCACTCAGCTCATTTCAAATTTCTATTTTTCCCCCGTCAAACATCAATGTTGTCCTACTCAGGTAATCATTTTTAACCCATGAAATATGTTTATATATACATTTTGCAACTTACAATGAAATTTAAATGTAGATGTCTATCCCAAACTTCATAGGAGAAGGCATCTTCTGAAATCAAAATAAATTTTCCTTGAGCTTGACTGTAATTCAATAATATTCTAAGATAAATATCTAAAAGTTTTTTTTGCCTGCATTTTGTTAATGAAAAAAAAAGCACTGTAAATAAAAAGTGTCTTACATTACAAACATGTAGTTGTGCATTGATGAAATCTTGAAGTCAAAAGGATTAGCAGAGTGCAAGTTGTCAATGAGCGATAGAAGAGTGTGAGATGTCAGAAGAAGGATCTGTTGTCCAATGACTGAGTCTTCTCCTAATTTATGAAGCACAGACTGTGGATGAACATGATCATCAAGGATAAAGCTCCCATTGTCTGTGAATAAAAGAAAGTTCCTTTAGTTTATTGAGAACACTTACTGAAAGCTTCTAGGAAAGCTTTTAAGAAAACAAATATTCCTAAAAATCAATTTTTAATGAACCAATAGAAATTGACACGTTATTATCCTTCTAAATAGTATCCTAAAGAAATTATTCAAAATAAGAACAAAATGCTACCAGAAAATCTTGGAAATGTATCACATTATCATAGATGCATCAAATATTTCACATAAATTATTTATCACTCGAATAATATGACTACCAGGCAGGCACAACACTGAACACTCAACATTGAGTTAAACAATGAGAATATTAATGGGATTCCTATAGAGATATCTAGAATTTATTACTCAAGCATTTTAAAATGAAACATTGAAAATTGACACATTACTATCCTCATAGATGGTATCCTAAAGAAAATCATTCAGAAAAAGAATAAAACAGTACCGAAAAAAATGTAGATGTAGTGCATTACCATATGTATCAAACATTTTATTAAAATTATTTAGCATTCTCATAATACATCTTCCAGGCACAATACTGACATAAAATATTCTGTTAACTGTTAAATAATGCAAATAATAATGGAATTTCTAAAGAAATATCCAAAATTTTTCCAAGAAAAATTATAAGCATATCTTCATTGATTCTGAACTTTGCAACTTTAAGTTTCACATATCACCATAATTAAGGTTCAAATGTTAGCAAACTCCAAACTGCAGCCCACCCAGGAACGGGATTTCCTTGTTTTTTGAGAAGAAAAAACAAAACAAAACAAAAGCGAAAAAACAAAAAGAAAAAAGATCCTCCTTGGATTGGTGATTCAAGGAAAGCTTCTAGTATGTATTTCTCTCTACATGCTTCTCTGCTTCCGTGTTCTTCTATTCCAGCCTTTTAAGATAACATGTATAATTATGCTCATTATTACTCTTCAATATTAATTCCAAGTGCATTGGCAAAATGGCCAAAATCCAACACAACGCAATCTTTGATACACTAACTCCTTAGAAAATTCCTAACTTATTTTTTCCAATAAATCAAATTAATTTAGTTATTCAAAATAATCATTATCTTATTAAAAGTGCAACTCATATAACAAGTAATAGTTAAAAAATGAAAATCTGCTGAAGAAAAATTTGCACCCATGTGTCCTTGGGATCCCTTGTTGGGTGATGTTCTAGCTGGGTCCCCCTAGTATAGCTTTAATATCATAACTTAGTGTGATGTATCATCCTAACATAGCTAACATTGTTCACAGTATTTTTTCAAAGCATACTTATAAGTTATGAATATTGGATTAAGATCATGATCCAAACAATTTTAGTTTGCGCTAAACCTCATGCTGGCCAGGAGACAGATCCGTAGGGAGATAAACTGTTCACGAATCATGTGCATCCCAAAGCAAGCTGATGCACAACGGCCTGAGCAGTTTCGCCCTATCGGAGTGTGCAATGTGATCCTCCGAATCTTTTCTAAAATGCTGGTGCATAGGCTTGCACCACTCATGCCCAAATTGGTGGGGACAAACCAGGCAGGCTTCGTGCAAGGACGACTCATCCAGGACCAGATCCTCCTCATGCAGGAGGTGATCCATTTGCTTAGAACTTCGGGTTTTCCTAGGCTTTGCCTCAAGCTGGACATCACAAAAGCTTACGACACCCTAAGCTGGGAGGCATTGCAGTCCATCATGCTGCAAAAAGGGTCCGACCAGTAGTTCACCCGACTATACATTCACCTGCAATCCTTGGCAGGGTTTTCCTTTGATGTGGGGGGGCAGTTGTGGGGCCTCTCATCTCCAGGAAGGGGGCTGAGGCAAGGGGACCCGCTCTCCCCCCTCCTTTTCATCATTGCCATGGATTTAATGCAACACTATTGTAGTACTTCTGAGGTGGATGGGCTCTGCATTGCTGGGGTGATCTACCGGGCAGAACGTTATGCAGATGACACGATGTTACAAAGTAGGGTGGCGGTCCCACAAGCACGATGCATAAACCTGGCTGTATCTCGTTTGGCCGCCGAGTTGGGGCTGGAAATCAATAGAGCCACGTCTGCGGCCTACTTTGTTAACATGGATGAGTAGATGAAAACACGGGTGACGCAAATCTTGGATATCCAGCCAGGGGCCACCGACGACACATACCTGGGCATCCCCCTCTTCCGGTGGGGGAGGACCGCGGCGTGGGGCCATCTGCTGGAAAAGATTGAAAGAAGGGCGAGCCATTGGGCCAACAGATTCCTGAGCCACAGGGGGCATCTGCTGGTAGCCACAGGAACACTCATGGCGACCGCGTGCTTCGTGGCTGCGGTGGCTGCCCCTCCCGATGTCGTCATCAATGCCATTAATTCTTTGGTGCAGCACTTCATCTAGGAGGGGGGCAGAGGGGGGCGCAAACTGCACTTGATCCGTTGGGAGCAGGTGGCATGCCCACACGGCACGGGCGGACTGGGCATCACGACGTTCGAGGACGAGCTGATGCTGGGGTGGCAACGACTCGTTCTCTGACTTTCACGGCCGCATCAGGACCCGATACCATGGATTCACATTATTCGCAATAAATATGTCTGGTGGGAGGCAGCGGCGTGGGACTCCAAGCCATGGCAGGCGATCGCCAGACATGCGCAAGAGATGCAGGCTTCGGGGTGGGCAAGCCTCGAGCCCAAAGCCATCATGGCTGAGAAATATCTGCGCAGTAACGTCTGGCGGCGGATCTGGAAGGGGCAGCTACCAGAAAAAATTAAGGTATTTCTATGGTTACTCGTGCGTGACGCGTTGCCTATCTGGGCCTTGTTGCGACGGCGCAGGCTACTAGACATGGACACCTATTCTACATGCGGAGCGGCCGCTAAAACCACACAGCATTTCGTTCGCGAATGCCCTTGCATGCGCGACACGTGGTGCACGCGGCGGTGCCCCCCCCCCCCCCGAGGCACTTTACTAGTGATTCTTGGGCCACGCTACTTCTATGGGTAGCGTGGAAGGCAAGGAATAATACTATTTTTCAGCAGCAACGACGCCCCCCTCCACAGCGGCTGGTTAGGCAAGCCGTTTTCGCCTAGAGAGAGATTGATAGCGCCATGGGAACCACGCCCACGTTTGAACCAGACTGCGTCGCCTTTCAGGAGAACGAGGCGCTCTGGCGGCTGGTGGTTCAATGTGGGTGGGCTGACCCACTATAGCGCCTGGTCAGGGACCCAGACCTTGCTGATGATGCTTTCTTCTCGAACTGGGTCAACGATCGTACCTTCTTCAGGGGGCGTGAGATCTGGGTCACAGAAGCAGCGATTGCCAGTTGTCTGGGGGCCCCCATTGCGGGGGAGACCAAGTGAGGGAGGAGCTGGCACAGGAGGATGAGGCCCGGAGACAGAGACAATAGGCGGAACAGGCAGAGCGGAACCAGCTTCAGGAGGAGGACGAGCTGCGGCAGAGGCAACTGGACTGTGCCCATGAGCACAATGCCCAACAATGGTTACGGGGGGGACGAAGCCCGTACCTTACCCTAAGAATCAGCTGTGAGAGCTCTTGGGGCGACCTTCGTCGATATATCCGCCGAACCTCGGCACGTTGCCACCCCGATGCTGGAGCCTCCCACGAGGATAAAAGCAGACGGGAGGCGGCCTTGCAAGGCATCTAGCAGGTGGCCAACTTCATGGATACAGAGGAGCATCGGAATACTCTCGACTTTCTTCACGAGCTGATGCGCCCCGACTGCACCTGCCGACAGCTCCCTATGAACCCTATGTTTCCTTAGGGGGTGNTCTTCCATCCTATAAATAGAAGGGGTGTTTGCTCTCATTTTCACTTTTGGCCAAGGAAGGGGAGACTATGCTAGTTTGAGGGGTGAGGAGTTGAGGAAAGGAGAGGAAGAGTAGTTGTTCCTTGTTCTCAGCCATCTCTTAGGTTGTCTCAAGTATTCTTGTGGGCTCTTGGGAGGTGGATTTTGTTGTTGTTGTTGGAGGCTTTTGGGAATGATTTTTGGCAATTGTTTGGCTGATTCAAGAGACAGTTTTTTTTCTTATTTTGTGAGCGGATTTTGGCAGCACCTTGGACCTGCAATTTGAAGCTAATTTCTTAAGGCTATTCGCTGGACAACAACCCAACTTTAAGGTGTCTTCTTCCTCCTAAAATTGGTCAAGTTCAACTTTAAAGGTGTGTATTTCAAAGCCTTGTTGTACAAATTTTCTTAGTAGGTGTTTGAAGTTGTACTAGCTTGGACAAGTGAGGATTATTTCATGAGGGCATGTGTGATTTTTTGGGAGTTATGAGTCATGCATGGAGTCTCATATGTCTTGGATTTGATTTTTGGCATGCATATTTTGGGCTTATGAGTTAGCATTTTCTTGTGTTATGTGCACTCGGTATTTCATGTTTTTGTGATCATTTTTGTTTTATAAAAGAAATGGTCCCCATTATTCTATCCAAGGTTGGTGATCTCTTGTGTGGGCTACAAGGGCTTAGTTCTTGGAGGTGCTTGATAGTGTTGGCCCTCACCATTTTCCAACCCCACTATTCTTCTTGTGTGGGCTACAAGATGCTATAGGATTGGAAAAACTTGGCGTAACACAACTAGATGGCCAAAGGGTCCATTGAGTACTTATTTTAATATTAAAAATAAAACTATGCATATTGAGGATTTTTGTCGTCTTTTGTTAAATGCACATATTTTGTTTTGTTGATCATTTTTGGATTAGTTTTGAAGGGTTTCTAAGAGAGTTGTCATGTCTCAAATCATTGTTAAATGGTCCTTTATTGAAGCCTACATTTCTCTCAATGTGAAAACATGAGAGGCTGGAAAATTTATTAATAAAGATATTAAAGTTTGGAACCATGTTAATCCATCATGATATTCAAACTTAGTGTATTTCAGATTTTATTGTTGTTTCTCCTTTCCATATTGCACATGAGCACATGAGATTTTGTTTATTTTCTGCTTCATAAAAATCAGAATTTTGATTCTTTAATAATGCTAATATAGAGACAGAGACTAATAGGAGGCAGCGTCCAGGGCTACGCTAGAAGAAGAAATGCATAGACAAATAAGGGCCAAGATGCAACATGAGGAGCAGCAAAGGGCAGTGTGGGAATTGGAGGAACAGAAACTATGAGAGCAGGATTGGTTGGAAGCTGAACAATTACAACGGCAACAAGATAAGACACATGAGAACAACGTGCAGCTTCGGTTCCAAAATGGGAAGTGTCCTTACATTATTATGGACATTAATTGCAATACTTCGTGGCATGCACTGTGAAGACATATAAGGAGGACTGATGCTTGCCTTCATCCGGATGGTATTGGTGATGAGGCAGAGTGTACCTATAAGGAGGACAAGTTTGAGTTTCAATAGGCTATGGCCTTTGTCGATATAGAAAGGCATCAGGCTATTCTTGCGGTGATTCACACTCAAGAGCATGTGACCTATAGGTGCATTAGGCTACCTAAGCACCTGTAGGGTTGTGGGGTCCTTCTTGGTGGGTGGGGGATCCCACTTTTTACAGTAGTTCCTTGCTGGTTTGTTGTTTTGTTTCTTTTCCTTTGTCTATTTCATCCTAGGAAGGAGGAGATTTTTGGTTTCTGTTGACTGTATTGTTAAGGGTTCCAATATTCTCATAGGTGAACAAAACTGGACTCTATCTTCTCCTGGTCTCTTGAGGGTTCCCTAGACCTTGCTTGTTTAGTGTTTTAAGGAGGGGGTGATCCCTCCCCCCATGGTTGGGGGCTTTCCACCCCCACCAGTTTTGGTTGTACATAACCATGCAGATTTTTCTAAATATAATCACCTGAATTCTTCTCAAAAAATGCTAGAATAGAGACAGCCATTTTTTCCTATTTGTTATTGTCTAGCACTTACTGTTTCTAACTTCTTAGATGATGGTAAAAATGTAAATGACAATCATCACACAGAGAATCTGCCTTTGTTTCTCTTTGATTTTAGAAAAAAATTGGAATTTAGAGATTTTCTATTCTCTGTTTTAGCCTGAGAAATTAAGAAAAAGGGTGATTGTTACTGTTATTATTATTATTATTGGCTGGTAATCTTTTCTCAGAATTCTTTCTCCCAATTACTGATATTGTAGAGCCTGAGATACCATAGGCTGAGAGGGAACAAAATAAAAAGACAAAAATAAAAGAAAACACAACCTTGTTAAATCCCAATTCCCATGAGGTATGTAGATTATAATCTCATATGTATTTTCAAGCTCTCAATCTCCCCTAAACATAGATTTGACTGCTAAAAATTTAGTCCCTACTTTCAGATTTTGTTTGCCCAATTTTGGATGTTTGAAAATAGAGAAAAACATTGGCTACTTGTCCTATAAAAAACAGGCCATAACTATTGTAACTCTCTCCATTGTATGATGTGAGCTAGTTCTTATATGACATTTAAAATACACTTGGGATGCACAGCTACTTATTTCATTTGTATGATGGGAATATTACATCTTGGAAGGCTAGAGGTCTCCTTGGAGTAAGTCTTTTATTACATGAATGTTTGTACATTTTTTCATAGTTAGATTTTCCTTTCATGCAAAGTGAATATTGTTTATTTATTTTTGCTGCAATGTGCTAACCCCATTTATTTATTAGCAATTATATTGTTTTATTTATGCAAAAAAAAAAAATATGTGTGATCATGTATGTTTATTTGCTTTCCATAAAATTAACCCACATGAATTATGATTAGAAGCCTTTTGGGCCCTAGGATAAGCAATTCACCTAAACTTAGTTAGTAATTAGGTGCATGATGCATTTGGTTGGCATGCATTGTGTGAAGCATGTAGTATTTTTAGGGATCATTGACTAATCATTTTAATAATAATATATATTCATCCCCATATCTTCAATGGATGGGTTGCATTGTTTATTTATTTTGCATACACCCTACCCTGAATGTGAAGATAAGCACCACTATCCAACCCTACCTATACATATGCTTGCTTTGGCTTAATATCCTGAGCCATTAGACCGAAGGGGGTTGAGTTGCACAACACCCGAAGGTTTTCAATGATGCAAGCACCATTCGTAAGTGTGTACCCACCTCATGTATGATCCCCAATTACCTATCTTGGAGGTATATCGAGGTGTAGTCCAAAAATAATGGTTGAGCCAAGCCTTGTTTATGTAGTATAGGACCCAAAGATAACCTAACTCATGGCCAGCTGACCAGATTTTTTTGAGTTGGATGACCCTCAATGTGGGAATGCAATGCCACATTGCATGGGCAAAGTTGTTGAAACCTATATTTTTGATTCCCAACCATTGTTTGAAGCCTATTATAGATTAAATGATCTTGTATGGCAAAAACATAGTGGACTAGGAGTACATCCAACCACATCCGTTGGTGTTGCTTGTAAAATAAAATTTGAAACAAGTGAGTTACATAAATGTTTGATGTTTTCTAGCTTAGCAAGTGATGCAGAGTATTAGCAATCACCTTGGACAAAGCTAGTTTTTAAGGTATCATAGTGCTATTAAAGATAGATGATATGCAATAAATGCATCAATCCTTAGGATTATGAGAAGTGGCAAGGTCTCATCCTATCAACAACATGTTAAGTCTAATGAGGGAAGAAGGTATGTAGGCCCTGTAATCATCCCATCATTATAAGTTGCTTATGAAAGTATAATTCCATGTTTTTAGAGGATTGGAAAAAAAATTATATTGATCTTTAGAGGATGTTTATTAGGGGTCCTACAGGATCTATTTTGGATGGCAATCCAATTTGGAATCATGATTCCAAATGATTCCAAGAAATTCAAATCGCAATTCTAGATGATTCCAGGCAATTTCAGATAATTCCAAGTGATTCCAAATAATTTCAAGATTTTTAAAAACAACAATTTGAAGTTTACACTTTTAACATTAAACATATCATTTAACATTAAGACTCCATTCCAATAACAAATTTCAGGACTCATAACAACCCTAAAAATAGAAAGAATGAGCATAGAACATTTTGAATATGCATCATCAGCAATTTCAAGGTTTTCAGCACGTTGTGCACATTTTTCTTCAAGAAGCAATGCATTCTTAGGGAGCTCAACAACACATTCTTCAATAGCTCAACAATGCAGTATGCAACTCATTTTTTTTTCCTAGAAAAAATTCAAGCTGTATTAATTCAAAAAAGAGAAAAGTTGTACAGGTGTATAGGCCATGCTAGCATCCTCTGGCCCCATTCCCTCAGGCCAATAAGCTTTAAAGCCTTAACCCCACATATTTTAGAAAATACAAACCCCCCCCCCCCCCC
>MNCI01005648.1:172952-190295 GCA_015680685.1 Gnetum montanum | reverse complement strand
TGAGTCCATTGCCAAGGTGCCCTGACATCACTCATTAGTAGCCCCTTTGCCCTTCCTCATCAGCTCAATTGTATTCCCCCACTTAATACCCAACCCCCTACTCTTGGAGAACCTTTCTTCCTCCAAGGTCTGAGAGGCCTCTATTTCTGCCGCAACCTACGTTAGTGTAACGCTGGTACCCATTTTTAGTTGTTGCCTATTTTCTTCCATTAGTTGTGTTAGTTCAGCCCAATGGCCCTTTACCAAATCCTCCATCCATTGGAGATCCCTGAGTCTCTAGGATGCCACCTCTTGTTGTGCCTCCTTCCATAGGTCTTGCCACTGTAATTGCCACTCTACCCTTTCCTCCTGTCGTGCTTGCTCAGCCACTAGGCAGCACACCGCCTTGACATCTGGGGGATCCACAAGATGTTCAGGCATTGGCTCCCTAGCAAACCTAGGTAGGTCTCCCCTGTTCGGTCCCAAATATGAGCCACCACACCATCCGGCAACTTCCACAAACCTTGACCTCTCCCACGTCGTCACTGGTAAACCAACCGTTGCTCCAATGACAATATTGTTGTGCCTGACCTCCATAGCGCAAGGATCATCCATGGGTGCCACCCTGGCTATCGTGTTTGCAAAGAATCCTAGAAATATTGGGGTAAATTGATGAGAATGTTGTGCTTCATACACTATAAGAAGGCAAAATGAACACCCACAAGCTTGTGAGGATACCCTGACTGGAAAAAGTACAGCTCCACCAAAACCGCCACTTCCTACCACATGCCCACAAGCATCAATTTGCGAATGTGTCCATTGCCCATCCAAGGAATCATTTCTCTAAAGAACTTTGCCATGTCCATCTGGTCTTGGGCCACCGATGCTATGATCTCCCCCTCTACCGCAACTCCCAACACTTCCACCAATGCCTCCACAATGACCCTGATCTATCTACGCTGAAATTACATTTTGTTGCCCACCTAGTTATCAAAAAAATTCATTGTGGAGAGCCCCAATTCTCCCTCAATGCGTTTTAGCATGTTGGCCTATCCCGTTTGCTCCATGACCATCCACAGATCAACATCGCCTGCAAACTCCACCCATGATGGCTCGAAAAGGTGCCTCTATCCCATGGCCATGATTACCTCAACCCACAACTAGCATCCAACCCTGGCAACCCTTGACAACATGGGCAATGTCTATCCGTGGAAAACTAGGGAGTTTCTAGTTTTCCAAATCACCCACAATGTGGCAAGCACGACAGAGTCCCCATTAGTGATAGTGATTGGCACAATGTTTGCTGCATGCCAAATAGCCTGGACAACCCAACTGTAGATAAAATGGAGTGTTTCAGGCTCCACACAACATAGAGGACAACTGGCATCCACATGTAGGCCCCACTCCCGCAATGTCATTGTAAGGGGTTGTGCCCTATGTTTAACTAACCACCCAAATTCTTTTTTTTGGAGCTGGCCCCTCCATACCTTGGTCCATCCATCCTCAGGTGGGTACAGGGACTTAATCACCTCTTTCAAGTGTTTCTCTAGCAAGTCCAAGGATTCCATCACTCTGGTGTGACTGCACATGTCGCTTCAGAAATGGGAGCTCCTCATATCAGCCTCCCATCGGCTATATTTCTATCTTAATAGTTGTACCCATGACGCAGCCCCATCTATTTGTTCAAAAAACTTGTTTACTAGCCTGTGCAACCCCAGGGTTACCTCATTGTGGAAAGGCAGAAGGCCAATTCCCCTCGCTGATTTTGGGCGCACTGTCTAGGCCTAGGACACCAAATGGAGCTTCTTACCCCCCTTTCCCCCAGACCACACAAAATCTTTAATGATCTGGTCAATTTTCTGAAGCACACCAACCAACGGAGCTGCCATCAATGCCATGAACCTGGCCATCACCATTAGCATTGTCGAAACAAGTATCATCTTTCCTTTGCGGGACAAAAAACAGCCAGTCCAAAGCATGGTTTTTGCCTCCAATTGCTCAACAAGGCCCATCCACATCCTCTTCTGCTGCAAATCAAAGATTGGCATTCCTAGATAATTGTCTTACAACCGACCTGGTAGTATCCCAAGCATTTGAATAATTTTTCCCTCCACAGTCCCCTCTATGTTGATGAAGTGGATGGTCGGCTTACCTTTATTTATCTCAAGTCCGACCTTGCATTGCATTCTATCGAGCATCCTCATCAGTGCTGTTGCTTGCAGTATAGCTGCTCTAGCAAATATGATAATGTCATCGGCATAATGTGCCACTAGACAATGTACCCTGGCAATGTTTAGCCCCTGCATCCCTTCAGCTAGGCAATAGTTTTGGAGTAGCTCCATCACCACTATAAACAATAGTGGCAACAGGGGGTCCCCTTGTTGGAGCCCTCTCTCTAGTCCTTGGAACCCCCAAAGCCTCCCATCAATATCAAAGGAGTATCAGCTATCTCTTTGCATTTGGATACACAACTTAACAAACCTATGGTCGAAACCCTTCAATAGCATGACTTCTCTAAGCACCATCCAGCTCACCGTGTCATACGCCTTGGTGATATCTAGCTTAATGCACATTCTTGACAATTTGGCTGACTTGAGAGAGTGCAAAATCTTCTGCAACAATAGGACCTGATCTTGTAAAATATGGCCTTTGACGAACCTAGCCTAATGCTCACCCACCAGTTTGGTCATCAATGGCATCAAATGACCAACCAGCATTTTTGAGAAAAGTCGTAGCATGGTGTTGCAAACACCGATGGGCCTGAAATGACCCAATGAAGTTGGATGGGGCACTTTGGGTAATAACATGATCCGCAAGCAATTGATCTCTCTCCAAACCTATTGCCAGCTGAGCATGTGATTGAAAGCGTCTAACAAGTTTTCCCCCATGATGTCTTCAAATGCCCAAAAGAATTCAATGGGCCACCCATCCAACTCCAATGCCTTATTGGCCTACATGAACCTCATTACCGTCAACAACTCCACCCTTGAGAACGGCTGTAGCAAGCATTGGTTATCAACCCTTGAGAGGACCTACAACACTGAAACCAAGATTCCCTCTGAATCTTGCTACCACCAGACCTCACCCCAGAATTTGCACAACTCTTCCAGTCCCCGCAGGCTGCAATTCAACCCTTCTCCACCTGTGCCTTCTAGTAAATTCTATATCTTTATCTTGGAAGCCCACTTTGCCTTGGCTATGGCAAAGAAAAAGCATGTGTGCTTGTCTCCTTCCCTCAACCAAGACATCCAAGACTGCTACCTCCAATAGCTTTCCTCCTCCCTATCAAGCTCTTGGAGCTCCCATACAGCTCCCACTCCTCGCTCTCCAAGTCTACCCTTGTTTCCTGCAACTCATTTTAAATGACTTCAGCAATTGATTTCAAATATTTTTTAGCTTATTTGTTTTAGTTGAGGGTAAATGAAAACTACAATGTAGCTGATATTTGAAATTTTTTGTAATGTATGTAGGAGTATAAATAATGAATTTATATTGATGTTCATGTTTAACACAATGTTGTTATATTAATAGGTGTAGAAATTTTATTTTAAAGTTGAATATAGTATTTTTTATCACTTTTCAATTTTAATATGTTTAGAAGTTTCTATTTTAATTGCATATACTTTTGAAAATTATTAAAAATTCAATATTCTCCAATATTACAATTCCATGCAATTCTAAATCACAATCCATAATCTTAAGAATAAAAAAATGATCTACAATCCGATCTAATCTCCATAAGTATGGTTAACATTTTTTTAAAATTAAACACCATCCAAAAAACAAAATTCGAGACCCATGTCTCTCAATACAATTATAAAAGTGAAAAGATAGTGGTACTGAATTTAATTTTGAATATTGTAACTACTACTTCTATTCTATGTGATCATCATGGGCATTAAAAATATGGTGTCAAGTAGTAAATCATTGTTCAATCCATGGCCTACTTTAACAGTCAACCCATCATTGGTGGGTAAGGGCACCAACATAACAATGATGATGTATTGTCAATTAAAATATTTTCTTTGATGCTTACACCTAGAAACATTAAGAGACCATTTATTTGGTAACTGCTCATTAAAATAAACCAGCCAGTCTATTTAAATACATACTAAATGACTAAAAAATTATACATCACCAAGCTCTACAGCCACTTATGAATAGATAAACCAATATCCCAGTTTAAATAGAAACATATTTTATAGAATATAGACAGTAATATTTCTACCATTTCCTTTAGAGCTGCAGCAGATCATGTCAAGTAGGCATTTGACCAAATGATTGATTATCCCATGTATAAATTCTTTTTCTTCATCTCTGGCCAACAACCTATTCATCACATCTAAATAAAAATAATATATTAGCATACAATTGCTTAATGCTTAGAAAGGAAAGGTAAATAAGGCATAATAAACTATGAGAATTATAAATATTAATCAACCCTCCTAGGATCACCCTTAATGGGATAAGCATTGAGCCTCTGGATGAGGACCCTTATGACTAATAAAAAATGCTAAAAGGTAACTGCATTCTAATAATTATTAACTTTGTTACCCATTATGAATAGGAATAAATGAAAAATGTCCTTACAAAAAGTATGTGTGAGTTGCCCAAAGCTATGGTAACTTTAATAACCCAAGAAAAAACACGTAAACCTCAATTTCAACCTACAAATAAGGGGAGAAGGGCATAGTCAATATATTTTGCAGCAAAAGTGCAGACACACTGTTATATTCTTGAGACTTTTATCTCTCAATTACCATGGACTTAGGTAGCTCTTTTTTCTTTTTTTCTTTTTTCTTTTTTGGTGAAAATGGTAGGGAATGTATTAAAATACAGAAAAGTTACATCAAAACAGGGGGGAAAGAGACCCCAGGCAATAACAGGAGCCCATCCGTAGGGGGATTCCCTGTTAAAACATGGAAACAAAAAATCAAAGTCAAAGTTGGACCCCACATCATACCCAAAATTCTGCAATAATTCCCAACAGGAAATATTCCCAATAACTCTACAAAAGCAACAGGTTATTAAGGAACGGAAGGGATTTGCAGCCTCAAATGGGCCTTTCCTACCCATGGACTTCATGAAAATGACCCATTCATCCTCTAAGCTGATAAAATTAGCTGCCTCTTGAAAGGCCTAAAACTGCTCCTCCTATTATTTCCTTTATTCTTCATCAAGGCCTTATGCCTCATTCAGGTGAAGGGACAAGGAGATACACATTGTAACGAACCACTTCTCCTTGAGTTTTTGTGTTAATGATTATAATAGTCTTTCTGTGTGTTTGTGTGCATATTTTGTTGACAACTTGTGTGTGCGCTTTATTTGGACTGTGGTGGAAATGGCTAATTGGAATAGTAATAAATTTGTTGACCGGATTTTTATATGTATGCATAAGAAATATGCTTTAAAATACATGCTGGGAATGTTTTAAAATAATAATAATAATAAATATATGGGGAAACAAAATATTTTCTGTTCTATTTCAACAAAGATGCTGAGAAACAAAAGAAAAACAAAGGACAATACTCTAAGGTGTGCCCCAGGAGCTAAAACAAGTATCTTGAAATGCAAAAGAATGCTCATGTTGAGGAACTTGACCTATGAATCAAGTTGGAGGAAACAAACCCATAAATTAGGGATATTGTGTGCAAATACCACAGCTTTATATTATATTTTTAAATGTGATACATTGCTCTTTTTAGTTTAAAATAGTAGAGTATAAGTACCCTCTCTATGGCTGTAGAAAGGTCACGTGATGACCTTTAAAGGTTCATAAGATGATGGAAAAATTCACATCGCTGATGACCTGAAAAAGAAGGTGCCTTATTTGATTATGTATCCTACCCTTATCATGAATCTATTTTGATGTATCTTGAACTGCCCTTATGATGAATCTATTGTGAAAACTTTTTCCTTGCATCGTATGACAATTCTGAATAATAAAAAGATAGATATTATGCTGAAATGTTTTGTAATTATCAAGAGGAATTGAACATGAGATCTAGCAAAATCTGAATTCTGAAATATCAAAATTTATTGATTTGGAATTGAACCTGCAACCTATGAATATACATATTTTATTGATTTTTTTTATAATGATCATGAAGAGAATTGAACTCATGACTCATTGTTGAAGAGAGAGAGAGAAAGAAAGAAAGAAAAAACTTTAAAAAGAAAAGAATACAAACAATCCCCAAGAAGTCAATTACAAGAAATCATCCATTATCCCTTATTCCACCTACAAACAGGGAGAAGAGGAGAAGAAAAAAAACACACAAGGCAAAAGTAGCTAAGCAAGACAAAAAAATAGAGATACAGCAACAAAGAGTGTGGCTCGGAAGGGAGAGAAGATTGTGGCTACTATAGGAGATAGCAAGGAGCAAGAAAACAAGTGTTGCATAGCAATCCAATATTCTGATAATTCTTCCTAGTAAGCAAGATATCTAAGCAAGGAGGTAAAATGATCCATCTTTGTTATGTTTGATAATGGCCAACAAGGGCTGATTTTCTCAAACTTCTCTCTTCTTGCTTGCCTAACCACCTTCACAATGCTTGTATGAAATTATCAAGATTGTTGTTGTAAGCTTAGATTGTTGAAACCTTTATTACATTTTTTGGATCTCTCCATCTGTCCTCTACACTCTCACACCTAGATGACTTGGATGAGAGTTGTTTATGTAAAGATTAAGAAACACCCATAATGATATGGGGCATTTTTGGCAAAAGATTGCCAATAGGGGCCAAGGATCCCTAATATGAGGATTGGTACTGCTAGCAGAAAGTGAGAGTATCCTTGGGCCCATAGATAATTATGAATGTTTTTAAATTATTGAATTTTTAGGTTTTGATTGGAATTTGGTTGATGAACCCTCCCCTTTTGAATGCATAAATCTTGGATCTGAATCTTGAATTATACTTTTTTTCCTATACCTTCTCAAGTCTAATTTTGATATCTTTCTATACGCTAATGGAGCGGGGGGAAACCTAGGATGTTAATTTATGGTTGTGATCTATCTATTCTCTACTATTGAACATATGAATTTCTTGATTAAATGATTAATGGTAAAATGGTTGCAAGAGTTAAATTCAGATGATCTCGTTTTGTGTGTTGCTGGAAATTATAAAATATTATTATTTGATTGAACAAATCTGAGATTATTAATTTATCTGCTTTTGTGGTCATTTCTTTGGTTTACAAATGTGTAAATGATCCTAATAAGATATTTCTTTTTAGGTTGAATAAAGAAAAAGTTTGATTTTTTTTTAATCTGATGAATCTTGCACATATATTTTGCTATAGCTATTTCTTTATAAAATTATCTCTTAATTCTTAAATTTAATATTGAGTGACCTATTTTAGAGCTAGATCTAGGTGTTGTTGATTTCATTTTAATTTTATAGGTTAATGTTAGTTTAATTGTTGTAGAAAGAAAGCCACCTAAGCATTTTCTTCTTTCAACTAGCCTTCTTTCTAGGGGGTTTCGGGTGCTAGCTCTTGCTCCCTATGAATGACACACATAATGTAGGTGATGAGTAGTACAGTAGACCCTATGCCCAACCATACAAATCACAAGCGTTCACATGTAATCAGGTCAAATTCTGTAGATAAGACTAGTGTGATCTAGATAGTTAAACATTTGATCATAGGTCACTATCTTCCTAATCACACTTATGTGGACTTATGTCGTATGGTTAAGTGTGATTGAGGCATATGATCATTGATGTTGCATGGCTGTGGCTGAACTAGATGGAAACATAAAAATTGATTAATTAATTAATCTAATTAATAACAAAAAAAATTCTAAGCTAGCCTAAAGGCAATGAGAGTCTATTCCCAACTTACCATGCCCTGAAGTGACACACATTTTCAGATATCAGAGGACACATGGCGGGAATGTTTTCAAATGCATCAGAGGGCACAAGGCGGGCATAGGTGACCGCAGAGACATAGGCAGACGTGGGTACGCAGACCAGCGATGGCATCGCTTCGAGCGAAGCGCGTGCGGAAAGGCAGGCAGCCCTGCTGGCCGCACTAAAAGGCCCCAGGGAGTTTGAGACCTGCTCGCGTGAGGGTTCGGTGATGAGGCTAAAGGTGGATCACCCGGTGGCCGGCACCTAGAACGGTTAGAATGCAACTTGCTCAGCAAGTTCATGTCGGAGGGTGCACGACCGCAGATGGACTTGATTCGGCGATGGGTCCGATCGGTTTGGGGGCTAGACACAGTGACGGTCAAAAGCCTGGCTGATGACCGTCTCCTATTTTGCTTTGAATCGGCGACGGACAGGGAGCGCGTCCTGGTGGAAGGGCCCTGGTTTTATGGGGCACGGGGGCTGGCACTAGCGCCTTGGCGCCCTGGGGCACACCGAGATAAGGGTCTTTTTGAGCAGGCACCAGTTTGGGTGCGACTGCATGGTCTCCCCCTTGAATACTGGTTGGTGGACTTTCTGAAATCGCTGGCCAATCTCTTTGGCGAGTTTATAAAATTTGACCCATTCACTGCAGGGATGGATCGTTTGGGTTTTGTGAGGTTCTGTGTATGGTGATCCCTGCGCTCCGAGGACCGCGTGGACAAAATCGTGCTGGACACCGACTTAGGGGAGGAAAGGATCTGAGTACAATTCGAAAACCTTCCACCTGCGGCCTCGGCCTCACCTAAGGGCATCACTGGCGGGGTCGACCATGCGAAACAGGGCTGCCCAACACCCGAGCTCAAAGAAGGTGGCTAGAAGCTCATTGGAAAAAAGGGACGGCTAGCAAAAAAGGGCCTAACGGAGCCCGCAGGGGTGTCGCGGGTCAGAGTTGGGGCTGCCCCCGGCCAAGGGCAACAACAACATGGTTCCTCCTGGCCTTGGTAGGCCGGGGGGAGGGACATCCAAGGCCTCTCGAGGAGGGGGACCTATGGTTGCGGGCCTGGACAGCCGGCCAGGCAAACAAGGCGCGGCTTCTTATGGCACTCCGTCTGGTTTGGATGCCTAGGCGGGCTACGTTGGCATGCCCAACACCCCCAAGATGAGGGAGGTGGGCACGTCTCAGGTGGGGCTGGAGCTATCGCCGCTAAGTGACTGGATCACCACTAACAAGGGCTCATCGTGGCCCAAAATACCTGATGTTGTGCGGGGGCGTGCCGTTCGAGAAGGAGGTTGATGTAAACCCAAACGTCACTCAAGGGTGGACATCCTGACAGCACCCACACCTGGAAAACAACCACGCAATTGGATATTGACTTGGGAGTGCAACACACACTCCGAGAGGTTTATCACAGATGCTTGTCTGTTTCCCCATGAAGATTCTGTCTTGGAATTATCAGGGACACAGTACCCCGTATAAGAGAAATACCCTGAAAAGAATGGTGTGTACCGAGGGGTGCGATGTGGTGTGTCTCCAAAAGAGAAAATTACGATAGCCGGAAAATCAGGCTTTACATTGGGAGGGATGGTGCAATCACCTAGTGCCTAGTAGGGGATGGGCTGGCGGTCTTCTATCTTCACCAGGACTGCCTCGTCCCTGCTCGATGCGTCGAACTGGAGCATCATGATGCACCTGTAGAGACCAAACATCTGGGTCATCAAAGTTTACGGGGCCCAGGTGTGGTAGGACCGCATCCAGGAGTTATCCTGGGTGGCAGAGCTGATAACCCACGGGTCCAGATGGCTCCTCATTGGGGACTTTAACCAACAATTATACCGGTGAGAAAAGTCTAGGGATTCCGCATCGGAGCCCCTGGGGGCGCAAGAGTGCATGGACCTAATGCGTCGTACGGACCTCATAGACCTGGAGATTGAGGGGTGCAGGTACGCGTGGAGCAACAGGTGGCAGGGAGCCGCACGGGTGCAATCCTGCATCGACAGGGTCTAGGTCAACTCAATGCTGATGCTGGAATGGGAGGTCCATGCCTGTAGTCGGGACTGTGTGGCCTTGGATCACCGAGCCATTGTCTGTCACCTATTGATAGACGTTTCCAGGGCCCCACACCCGTTCAAGTTCGAAAGAACCTGGCTGACTAAGCCCTGGCTGGGTGAGCTTGTGTAGTCTATCTGGTCAAGGTATAACGATACACAGGAACCGCGTGATTTCCTCAAGAACGACCTCCAGACACTCAAACGTCAAATTAAGGCCCTAGCCACGAAGGACAAGTACAACTTCAAGGGGTATAGGACACAACTGCAATCACACCTACAGGACATCCAGAACCAATAAGAGCATGGCACCGATTTTGCTCAAGAGGAACTCGCCCTCTTAGCAGAGCTGCAGACCTTAGACCAGGAAGAGGAGGAATACTGACGTCAAAGAACTTGGATACAATGGCTCAAGGCTTGCAATAGACATATGAAATTCTTCTTTGCCGCTGCTAAGGCACACCAGGGGACCCGCCACCAATTGCAACGCCTGATTCACAGCCTGGGTAATGGGGAATAGCCTAAATCATCTTATGGCCCAGACACCCTGCTACACTACTGGCAGCATGTCTGGAAATGGCAAAACATGAACCCCATCTCCCTCTCCATCGCACAGATCCTCACCCCATCTGACAACCAGTGCCTCATGCAACCTTTCTCCCGCGCCGAACTCCATGCCGCTATGCAAGCCATGCTGGCAAATAAAGCCCCAGGACCGGATGGGTGGCCCATCGAATTCTTCCGCAAATTCGAAGACTTGATTGGGCAGAATCTGCTTGATGCCTTTAACCGGATGCTGGCCTGGCAACAGGTTCGTAAGGAAATCAACTACTACCACGTGGTCCTACTCCCAAAGATGACCAACCCCACATCTCCAGGACATTTCCGCCCCATTGGAGTTTGTAACTCCCTCTTGAGACTTTTCTTGCGGATGGTGGTTGCTAGGATGGTGCCCCTCATGCCACGCCTGGTCCGACAGCACCAAGCTGGGTTCGTCAAAGGCCGTCATCTCCAGGATCAAGTGCTGCTCCTACAGGAAATCCAACACTCTCTTAAAATTGCCAGATTCCCCAGACTTTGCATCAAATTAGATATCACAAAGGCTTATGACTCCGTAAGCTGGACCACCCTCAGGACTGTAATGCAGGCAAAAGGGTTTACGAAACCTTTCGTGGACTTGTGCCTCCAGATTCAAAAGGGAGGACGTTATTTGCTAGACATTGACGGCCACCTCTGGGGATTCCAAGGCACGGGTCGCAGGCTGCGCCAAGGAGACCCCCTGTCCCCACTCCTTTTTCTCCTAGTGATGGACCTCCTGCACACATACTGCACAGAGGAAGGCGTCCATGGTCTGGACTTCCATGAAATCATATGCTTAACCACCCACTACGCTGATGATACAATTATCTTCACCCGTGCCGCCGTGCCCCAAGCTCGAGCGCTCCTGCGGGCAATGGACGAGATGAAGAGGGAAGTGGGGCTAACCACCAACACAGGCAAGTCCGCGATATACCTAACCCATACCCATCCCAATGTCTGCACTAAGGTCATCCAAATCTTGGGGATTCTCCCGAGGAGCGAGGAGGACACGAACCTGGGAATGCCAATGCACAACTGGCATAAACAGCGAACTTGGCAGGTGCTCATAATGAAACTTCAAACGCGCACGGCTCACTGGGCGAACAGGTTCCTATCCTGCAAAGGGAAGATCATACTGGTGACTACTGTGTTGGTGGCCATGGCGAGATTCACCGCCTCCATGGCCACACCGCCGTCCGGTGTCATGCAATGCATTGACGCGATCACTTGTGATTTCGTGTGGTCCGAGGGTAAGAGTGGATAGAAGATGCACCTGGTTTCTTGGGAGAAGACCGCATGCCCCCACCAGGCAGGAGGTGTCGGCATCCTTCAATTTTCCATCGAGGCCACCTTGGGCAGGCAGCAACTTCTCCACAAAATCTCCACGTAGTCCGACTACACCCCCCCCCCAATGGGTGCAACTCCTAGTACGGAAATACCGACCCTGGGAGGCTACCGTGTTTGATTCCCTGGTCTGGCGCCAACTCTGTGCGCATGTCCACACCCTCACCCACGAAGATGAGACCGCATTGCACCCTCGTGAACTGCTCAAATGCCAATTCCTAGAGGATCCTCGTTGGAAGCGCCTATGGAAAGGCCGCCTGCCGGAAAAAATTAAGGCTTTTGGGTGGCTAGTCCTAAACGAGGTGCTTCCCGTATGGACGTGTCTACAGGCACGTGCCATGCACATTAACACCATCTGCCCAATGTGCAATCAATGCGACAAGACGCACCAACACTTCGTGCATGAGTGCCACGTCGCTAGGAACTTTTGGAGTACGGCTGACCTCCCCCCACTTGAATGTTACGACGATTCGCAAACGCTTGCAGCCTTATGGACCCTCTAGCGTGCCAAGAATGATCGGGTCTTTAGAGGGACAGCTATCCCCTCACCTGCCACGTTGGCTCACTGGTTCAGAAGATCGTGGGACGAAATTACTGCACTAATGGGACCGTGTGCCTGTCTCGAGCTACCAGCTACCGACATTCAAAAAACAAACTAATCTCTAGCAGATGGTTTTGCGGATGGGTTGGACTACCTTGCTCCAATGCATCCCGGTGGACCCGGAGATGGACATCCAGCCATTCTATGCAAACTGGAATGAGAAGTACACGGTGTTTCGCGGATGCCAAATCCAAGTTACGGTTGACACTTTGGCTGAGGCGATTGGTGCCCCCGCAACGGGGGGACCTGATTCCCCCTGTGGCTCGGTCCCAAGCAGACACTGCCAAGTTCTTCCAAGGCTCCATCCCCTGGACGACCAGCGGCCACATCCGGGGGTCGGCCCTCTCGCCAGCCTGGCGGGCCGCGGCCACGATGGTGGAGCGTTACTTCATTCAGTTAGGTTCCCACCACAGACTCAACGGGGTGCACTTCATGTTTCTCAAGCGCATACGCGTCAAGACTCCTATTAACCTCCCCCAATTCCTCTGGGAGTCTCTGCAACGATGATGACCTAGCCGACACCTGGGGGTGATATGTGCTCTTTGGCGGTTTGGCACTCCGATTCCACCGCTTCGGCTGCTGCTTAGGCCTACGATGGTGTATCAAAGGCAGAGGGGGAGCAAAGGCCATCCGGCAAGGGGTGACGCGGTCTCGGCTGAGCCTGCGGCGGTGTCCTCCCGGGACCTTGTGGGTGGGGGTTGCATGCAGGGTGGGCCAGCCCAGGCCCCGCTGTAGGATTTGTTGGCTACGAATACCAACCCCAGAGCGATCACGACTGGGCAAGCGAGCAATGACAGGGGGCTAGTTCGGGCTGCTGGGGGAGCACTCTCTGGGAAACAGACCCTGCCCCTACACTCTCACAGCCAGACGCTGCAATGGATTGAGAGCCTCATCAACGACCACATGATAGGTATTGCCCAGCTAATTGAAGAGAATCGCCGTCGCCTGGCTGCTGGCCCAGGCACGCAGTTCCTGGACCTCCAAACCCTCAAGGAGAGTCAGAGCTCTAACCATGACCACCCCAAAAGCCCCTAACGTGGGGTGGGGCGCTGGGGCATGCCCGGCTCAGTCTGAAATACTATTTCAAGGTCTGAGGTTGGGACCTTTAACCCGCTAATGGGAATGCCCTGATGCGGTCGGGACTCGTGGGGGGCCCAAGGGTTTGGGTCCGTTGTCAGTGTGGGGTTAGCTGCCCTGGCCTACGCTATACCTTTGTATAGTCATTCTTTTTGGGAATAAATTTTGCTCAAATTTTTCCAAAAAGAAAAAACTTACCATACATGCCCTCAACTCACATACCCACTACTGAGATTATGAAGTATTATGCTATTAAGCAAACCAAGCAATCACGTTGTTGGGATTACTAAGTAAATACATGTTTACGCTAAAAATTGGTTGTGTTCATTTCACCAATGATTAATATACATAAAAATGTAAATATTAAGCTAAGTTCATGGAAAATAAATTTCATTAAAAGTAAATTTTATTCTAAGGCAAAGTCAAAGTAGTACAATGAAAAAGAATCAATCTTAATCTTATTACTAGTCATGAATTATGTCCAAGTATAATGCCACTTGAATAAGACGTCATACAATCAATGTGAACTCAAATTGCAGGCACTTGCTAATTGTTTACCAAGACTACGAAAACAAACTACAAAATTTTGGCTATACTACTAACCAAATGGTGCATAAACATGGCAAGTGAACTGTATTTATAAGCATTTTTTGTGATTGCACCAACATAGATCTGTTGACACATTAGAGGCTTAGTCAACAAAACTACATCGACGCATCAACATTGACTAAGCAGCATCAACTAAGCCCTAAAAAAATTGCACTTTTTATTGTTCATCATACCCCCACAACTGACAAAAACTCATCCTCGAATTATCCAAAATTGCAATAGAGTTTGTTTACCAAATTATGAAAGTAATACCTAACTAATTAACAACTATTTGACTATTACTTAGTGTTACATTACAAAAATTTATTCGAGTAGATGTATTACAAATGATGAAAAGATTGGATAGACATCAAAGTTTACAAAATTCGAGAAGTCTTCAAAATTTTGCCAATGACAAATCGTTATGTTGTCCTAGTGATGGTAGTTCTTCCAACCTTGGTTGTTATGTTAGCACTTGCCTATTATGTAGACCTTTTGAAGGATGGACTAAAATTTCTCTTATGGATATCAAGTAGTGAACAGGCAATGTTTGATCTCTAATTCTTGAATTTGCTACTTGTCTACAAGCATGTTCTCCTCTTAGCCTCTTTTCCTTGCCTTGCGAAAAACCTTCATTCTTGGGAATTCATGGAGTCATCATCTACAATCACCAAAGGACTAATGTTAGTTTTGGCCATTTTTCCTTAATGTTTAAACCCTTTCTGGATCCTTGATTGTGAAATAACATTCCTAAGGCTCTAGAATAGCTAGAATCATCAAGTTGTTAATTCATTTCAATTATTTTTGCTATTAGTTACCTTAATGTTTTTTTTTTGTTGAAAGAATTTCAGGTATATTAAATAAAATCACTATGTACATGATGCTCCACAATAGTTGATGCTATAAGTGGAAAATAACTATCAGACAATATTACATGAGGGGAAGGAACGCCCTCCCAAGCACCTGGTAACACTACCCAACCCCCAACTAAAAACCCACAATAGCACATAATCGGGGTTATAACCCCCGTTAGCCAAAAAAATGTGGAGCCTCCCTCCACTTGCCCACAGAAAACCAACCTAGTCCCGCAAGGCAAAAGGACAAAAAATCTAACAGTAAAACCAAAAGGACTCTAACCCCCACCCATCCCCATTAAAGCCTAAGGGATAGGTGAGTGCAGTCACAGGCCAGCCTCTCCTAACTATGCACATTATCCAAACCAACTGATGCCTTTCCGAATCCACAAATGTAGCTACCTCCTAAAAGGTTTTGAAAGCTATCTCCAGTCATGCATGTGCAGCCGAATCCCCTTTGTTATCTAGATGTAGTTCCCATCCCTAATGTTGGAAATGATGGTGCAAAGAACTCCACGGCATCCCTCTCCCAATGTTCAGAATAATGTAGGGGCAGCACCCCTATCGTAGCCAAGCATGCACCCTATGCTCATGTGCTGCACCTAGCCTCCACTGGATCTATGCCTCCTCCTCCTCCTCCCTTTGCTTACACTCTTACTCTTCACGCTACCACTGCTTTTGTTTGCGAGCCTCCTCTTGAAGTTGAGCCCAAATGATAGCCTGCAGCTCCATCTCCAATGATTCCCATGCTGCCATTTCTGCAAGGTCCTGCCTCCTACCCTCCTCCCTCATAGCATCAAGAAAACGCCACTCAGTGTCCTCCAACTACTACTGGAAGGCTTCCTCGTGCTCTGCCATCATATGTTCTAAATGCCTCTTCTCTTCCTCTAGCTGTTGCTAGAACACTTCCTCTCTACCCCACCTTCATTCCCATTGGCTCCACTCTTCCTTTGTCGCCAACACTGCCACCTTTGCCAACAGGGCCTCCACCTGCAACAATTTAGATCCCAATGCCTTCCTAACATCACATGTAACCGTCAAGGATCCCCCTCACTGCCTAGTCGTCGTATTCACCCTCAAAGAAGAAACCCCCACACACTCCCTACCACTAGGGACAATCCCACCCCCTTCTTCCAAGTCACTAGAAAGCTCCACCACCACCAACAATTCACTTCAAGTCCTCCGTTGACTATGCACCAATCGAAGCAAGATTCCCCTTGTAGCCTGGTGCGACAACCCTACCCCCCTCCAAAGTGCTAAAATTAAACCAAAATGTTAGCCCCTACAATCCCTTTTGAACGTATCAAGAAAGAAACAAGGCACATTCATCATGTACCCCAAACAACACTATAATGGAATGCAAGCCCTGCAACTTGGAAACGTTCCTCGACTATATGAAGAACCACTCAACTAAATCCACAGCAACTTGCCACAAGGCTAGCAATAACGACTTCAAGACCTGCCCACCACCAGTTTTGGGAATGGGTCCTAGGTAGAACAACTCCGCGTCATGCAATCCCCGGCTCATGGTCGAAATGATCTCTCCCACCATAGGAACCCCTAGTAGACCCACAATGGAATCTTCAATGAGGGGTATCCACACACCCTAGAACATAGTGGAATCCCCCTTTCAGTGAGTGCAAAAACCATCATCTTGCATATCTAGCTCCCCCTATAACCGGGGCAGCAACCGATCCCACCCAATCCTTGCAACAAGCACCCACATATCAGCATTTGCCTAATAGCCATCGCATGGCAACTCATACGTCGAAGTCACATCCATCGCCACCCACACCTCCATCCATTGCTAGACACCTACTACTATCTGTGTGGTGGGGGCAACTATTTCCCCTAGAAAATGAGGTAATTTCGGGCCCACCATAGGGAACACAAAATCGTCGCAGATCTTGAACTTCCATCCAAATTCTGTTATCGAAGATTTGCTGCACACCAAACCCTAATGGTAAACAAACACTCATATGTAAAATGTGCCATTGTCTCCAAACTTGCCATGCAAAGTGGACACATGGCCACAATATTAACCCCCCTATTCTATAGCACCACCCTAACCGGAATTGCGTTATGATTTAGCAACCATAAAAACACTTTTATCTTTTTGGGTAGGAACCCATGCCATATGTTATGCCAACCTCCAAACCAAAGGGTACCGATGGTTTATAAGGTATTTTGGGGTGGACCCCAGCAAACCAGCTTGGTTAACATAATTGGCATGCCTGCAAAGTGCATGCCAAATGTGGAAATCATGGGCCTCAACACTCCATCTCTGACACTTATTGGCCACAATAGTAATCCATCTTGTCGACCATTGATCAGCTATTAATATCTGATTGATTAGACATTTATAGCACATATCCAAGAGATCTTTAAATCGGTATATCCCCAGGAAACACCCCCACCCCC
>MNCI01005648.1:139148-163314 GCA_015680685.1 Gnetum montanum | reverse complement strand
CCCCCCCCCCCCCCGGGCCGACAGTGCAAATGCTTTCTATTTTCTCTACCCCCTTCCCACGTTTCTGGGTGTGCCCCCCTCCCCCCCTCGTGGGTTGNTCCCTGATGACCCTTAAACTGTATACTTGTGTACTATATTTCTCGGTAATACAATCCCGAACATTCTCTCTCAAAAAAAAACAAAGTCAACCACAGCCTAAATGAGATCCACAGCAAAGATTTGTGACCATAGCTCCCCAGCAAAGGGGATTTGTTTCGAGCCAGCCTCAACCTAGGTCTTGGCCTCCATGGGGTTCTATGTAGAAGGTTAGCATCTTTTATAAACAGCAATAACAAGTCTATCCATCCGAGGAGTCAAAGTTGTGCTACCTGCCACAAGGCAAGGATAAGCTCCGAATGGTGGCCCCGACACTAATGCCATAGAGATGCCAAAAAAATTTAGGAAGGTTCACTGCACATCCCTACCATAAACACTTCATGAAAGCAAAGTGCGAGCCTTGCAGTTTCCACACATTACCAAACTAGATGAAAAACTAGTCAACCAACTCAGCAACATCTTGCCACATCGGAGGCAAGGCCAACTTAAGGACTTGCCCACTAGCAATTTTAGGAACTTGGCCCTAAAAGAATTTCATCACATCCTAGAGGCCCCACCTAGTGGGGAGGATAACCTTGCTAGCCAAGGGAAGATCCAAGTAACCAGCAAGCAATGCTCACTTCAGTCAAAGTAATCTGCACTCTACAAAAGGTAGTGAAATCATTTTTCCAATTGCAAAAAAAAGGCCCCATCAGCCAACTCTGGGTCCCCAACTAAAGATGGCAGAAGGTCCACCGATCCCACATGCAAAATCAAACCCCGATCACCTGATTTGCTTGATAGCCCTAGCAAGCAGGCTCAAATGTGGGAGTAACCCCCATTGCATAAGAAGCTTTGGTCCACAATCTAATCCCCAGTGCTACAATTTGCCCAAGAGGAGGAAGCCTCACCAAATAGAAGATCAAAACATTGCGAGTTTTCCATAAGCAGCAAAGCATGGTCGCCACCTGAGAATCACCATTCAAGGCAAGTGGAGGACATAAAGCCGTTGTGCACTAGATAGCCCTAGAGAATTCACATTAATAAATAAAGTGAAAAATAGTTGCTGGCATAGAGGAACAAAGAGGACAAGTGGCAAGGATGTTAAGCCCCCATGCATGGAGGAAATAGCGGAGTGGCAAGGCAGCACACAATGCAAGCCACAAAAAGACTTTTATTTTCTCTAGAAGTCTCCCTGCCCAAATGCGCTTCCACCCTCAACTGCTGGATACTTGTGTTTGATGATGTCCGTGCACCCCCAGCCAATTGTTCTAGGACATAATATTGGCATGCCTACAAAAAGCCCACCAAACATAAGAATCCCAGTTACCCACCGTCCATTGTTGATATTTATTCCTCATTATGAAAATCCATTATGTTGCATAATCATTAGCCTACATCAAGTGGTCAATGAGGTGTTGGCATGCCATGGTGATGGCATCCTAAAACTTCAAGACTCCCAAGCCCCTGCCCGCCTTTGGTTTGGCGACCGTGTCCCAACAAATGAGGTGCATGTGCTCACCTCCTTTACCCCCGAACCAAATAAAATTCCAAATTAATCGATCTACCTATTGAACAACAACCACCAAGAGATTAGCAATAGAAGCAATGAAGCAAGCAATGGCAGAAAGAACCAAAGTTGCTAAAACAAGGTGTCCATTCCTAGTAAGGAACTGATTAGTCTAGTGTCCAATCTGTTGTTGAATTTTTTGGATCAGACCAGACCAGGAAGCCTTCCAATTCCAGGCATACATGGGTGTGCCCAAATAGGGCTCTGTTAGCACTCCAAGGAGAATGCCCAAAACTCGTCCAACCAATCTTGTAACCCGACCATTAGCATTAAAGACATGAAGAGCAAACTTACCTCTATTTATTTCCAATCCCATCCTCGTAGCCATCCTGCTAAGGGCTCTATTCAGTGCATGAAGTTGAGGAACTGCCACCTGATGAAGTGTCATGGTTGGCCATGTCAATGGGATGCAGTCGATGCGACCCCATCAATATGATCCTGTCAACATAGGGTTTGACCCATTGACGTGTACTCATTGACAAGGTTCCTTGTTTCACCTATAAATATGCGCTCACCAACCAACCACATTTATGACATAAGTCTCATAGTTGTAGCAAAGCTCTACCAGTTTTTCCACTTAAAAGTTATAATATTTTTTAAGTGCCCACAGTAAGAGTCAAAGAGTGTATGGATCTTTATTTGAGCACTGTTGTATCTGAACACTGCAGTGTGTGTGGCAATAAAGACGAGCTTTCTGATAAACCTTGTAGCACTTTGAAATAGATTAATTATTTCCTTTATGCATTTAATATTTTAATAATTAAATTAAGCTAGATTAATATAGATTAAATAGCAATTAATTAAGCACATAAGTACGACTACTTCAAGCATACACTTGGCGCTTGGTAATCCCAATAACGCTTAACGTTTGATAACCCAATAGCATTAAACATGTTCAGGATGTGTACGGCAAATGGGAACAGATGCTTATGTTAGGATTAGTTAAATGTTAGTTGGTTAGAGTAAATTAGCAATTAAATATATAATTCTTTATTTTTTATTTTTAGGCAAGAAAATGATAAAAATCATATGCCTCAATTGCACTTAACCATACCTTTGCATTTCACAAGTGTAATTGGGAAGACAATGATTGCAATGGCTAGTTTCACCTCTTAGAGACCAGTGTACTTAGAAGGCTATAAGTCCATGGAATTGGATTGGATTACGCATGAATGCTTAGTGATTCGTATAGTTGGGCATAGAGTCTACTCACCGGTCATCACCGCCCTTGAGAACAGGATGGTATCATTAGCGTAGTATTCTGCTAGATAATCCAACTTGGCAATATACAATCCTCTAACCCCTTCAAATTTACAGTACATACTCATCATGTCCATAGCTAGTATGAAGAGGTAAGGCAAGAGGACGTCTCCTTATCTTAAACCTCGTCCAAGGGAGGAAAATCCCCAAAGTTTACAACTTATGTCAAAGGAGTAGGTGCCAGATTGTTGGAGCTAGATGCAAAGGTTAATGAAATTCTGGTGTAGCCCCTTCTTGCTCATGATATATCTCAAGGCCATCCGACTAACGATATCATATGCTTTGGTTATATCAAGCTTAAGACACATACTTGGATACCTAGTTTCCTACAATCAGTGTAAAATTTCTTGTAGAAGAATAATATGGTCCTAAATGAAGCATCCTTTGATGCATCCCATTTGTTGTGCACCCACCAATTTTGGCATAAGTGGTGCTAGTCTCTGGACAAGAATCTTCATGAAAAGCCTCAGCAACATATTACACACCCCAATTAGCAATTAGTCAAAATTGAAAGGGACTTGTGGGGTTCAAGACCTTAGAGATGAACACAATGCTCGAGTCATTGATTTTGTGTCTCACCTACTACCATTGAAGCATTAGATTAAAAGCATCAAGGATATTGCTATCCAAGATGTCTGCAAACTCCTTAAAAAATTCAATCGACTAGCCATCAAGACCTAGGGTGCTAGCATTTTTTAGGGATGTCATGGCTGATTCCAATTCACCCATAGTGAAAGGGATAATCAAGTTATTATTTTCCTCTACTCCCACCATCGACTGGATTGCAGCTGAGACGGGCAAGGTTTCTCTATACCTCCAAATATTGGCCCAGAATTTTTGCATAATTTGAGCAATATCAGTAGGACTAGTGAAGCTTTCTCCCTTGTCTATGAGATGATGAATCCTTTTAGACCCATAGTTGGCTTTTGCCTTGGCGAAGAAGAACCTAGTGTTCCAATCACCATCCTTCAGCCACTGGACCCTGGACCTCTACCACCAATAAATTTCCTCCTTAGCAGAGATCTCCTAAAGCTCCTTCAACACTACTTGTTCTTCTTCAAGTAGCAAGTCCCCTTGTTCCTACATGGCCTATATAGCAAAGAGCTTCGTTCTCAAGGCCAACTTGATTGCTCTAAAGGAATATTTTTCTGCCATCTTCTTGAACTTAATCACTATCTTCAGCCTAAGCAGCCCCTGCTTTAGAAAATCACAAGGATCCATTTGATTTGGATAACTAGCCCAAATGTCTTCAACCAGTGGCCTCAACCAAGGTTTAGAAAACCATGACCACTCAAACCTAAAAGGACAAGGCCCACAAGGGAAAGGCATGTCCAGTTGACACACCACTAGCCTGTGATCAGAGGCTTGCCTTTCCTGACCAAAGGCAACAACGTCATGATTCAAGAAGAAATTGGAGCTGACCCAAATCCTATCAATATGGATCATAATCCACGCTCTCCCCTAACATTGATTGCACCAAGTGAGATTGTAGCCTTTAAGCTCCACGTCAATGAAATCATGATCCTACAAGAATTGTAGAAATAATTGACAGCCGAGAGGGTCATCAGCATCACCCCCAAACTTCTCCCAACTATGAAGGCGTTGGTTGAAATCCCTAATGATGATCCACTATTATTTGTCAGGGATTAGTGATGCAATGCATCTAAGTTCATAAAGCCAGTCTTCCCATCTTGGCATACCGTAGAAATTTGTGAGCCATATCCTAGGGAAGACCAAGAAAATCATCACACTCCAAGTGGAGAAGTCAATTAAGGTCGACAGCAACCTAGAGACCGTGGCCAAGCCTCCCACCCTGCCTCTATAGGCAACAAAATGGAGTTCCCATCCCGCCACTACAGCCAATGGGATTCCTGGAGCTACAGTTTGGTTTCCTGCAAACAAATGACATTACATTCTTCTCTATGCTTGATGTCTTTTAGGGTATTGCGTTTGTAGGGTGTACCCTAGCCCCTACAATTCCATGAGAGGATTCTCATGGTTTATTTCATGGACCTTTTTTGGTAGACCTCCTTTGAGGTGGTTTGAGAACCCTAGTCAACCTCAAGCTACAATTTTTTGGAACAAGCCACTAGCCCCAATGGATGCCTAGCCTTGTTTGGGTCAAAGGTCACTAGAAAAGTGCCTTCTTGAACAACTCCCAGGATGCTTGTCATCTTCAGCAAGATTGAGCCTTGTACTACTGAAATCCAATCCATTAGGGGAGACCTCCACCCTTGTCCCTCTAGGGTGTAGGCAATGGTTGTGCCCCCCTCAGGGCTTGTGCAAGGGGGGAAGGTAAATGTCCTCCTAGGTGAAATGGTAGGAGGCTGCATTTCCATAGCAGGATGAGACCAAGTCCAACCACGTTGTCCCACCAAAATCCACCCCTCATCAACTTGGGTTTTCGATGCAGGGTTCTTGGGCTTGATCCTACAATCTTTAGTTGCGTGGTTGTTTTTACCACAAACCATGCAAGGTGAATCCAAACAGACATGCACTACGGCCAGTCGAACAACAAAGACATTCTCATATTCCACCGCCATTGTTCCCTCTTAGGACAAGAGATCCAAGATTATCTCCTTTCACCAAATCCTTGGAAGATAGAGACCTCCAAACACAACAACGTACATATTCCATATGTGTCTTGGTCTATATAAATTTGTCAAAGCTAATAAATTCCCTAAAAAGCCCCACTAAGGTTTTGAGGAAGTCTGTTTTCCAAAGCTCCTAAGGCACACCTATGGCCTAGATCCAAATAGGTGCCCTAGAAAATATATTTGGATCTCTATGGATCCTCAGCCACCAATGTGTAAGGGTGAGCCCTCTAGCTCTAAAGAACCACAAACCACCCAACAAAACCTTATTCTTGTCTTCCATAAATTGAAAAATGAAGAGAAGCATATTGTCCACCAAGCTACAGATCACAACTCCATTAACACCCTAGTTTGTGATTGCCCATCTCTTAATAAGCTCCATTTTGGGCCAAGCCCCCTTAGAGACAAATTTTTCCGCTAGAATGAGCTTGATGGTTTGAAACCCATCCTCCGGCAACCTGCGAACCTGCAACCACATGGTCCCCTCCCTATGAGAGCATGCATCTATACCCGTCATCCAAGTGCCAAGCCAACTCGGAACAGGAGCTCCTAGAATTCACTAGTCACCAAAACCTCATCTGCATCCAATCCTAGACCTATGTTGAGATCAAAAGCATCATCTTCATCCTCAACCACCGCACCTGCCGCCTAGACCCAGGCCACCACCACTAGCACCTTGTCTCCCTCTGCTCAGATTCTCTGCCTTGTCATTCCTTGCATCCCATTCTTGCCCAGTTTCAGAGTTGTAATTTGTATGGTGTAGAAGGTTGTCATTGTTTCATAATTAAGCGTTGGGTGCTATGTATGAATAAATGTGCTATTCTACTCATAATTTGAACAAAATTATAATGGAACCATAGCTAGGAAAATTGGTATCCTTATGATTCCATAATTTGTATTGCTAAAACTAAAACTGCTACATAGGCCCTCAAACTTTGGTTTGTCTGTAAGCAGGAACGTCTCCTTAATAGTACTGCGTGTATTCATCTTGAACCCAACTTTGGCCAACAGTGAAATTATGCTTTCATGCCAAAGCCAAAGTAGTTGTCAAACCCTAACCAAAAGATGCTCTCACGATGATACGATAATATAAAAGCATGCATTAATTAAAGACATCTAACAGCAACTAGTGTGACCCCCTGCAGCGGCTAGTCGGGGACCCAGATCTAGCTGACAATGCTTTCTTTGCTAACTGGCGCAATGACCGGACCTATTTCCAAGGGCGCGAGGTTACCATAACAAAATCCTCAATCGCCAGCTGTCTTGGGGCCCAGGCCACTAGAGAGGTCATCCTACCTTCCACACATGGTCTACAGGACGCAAAATTGTTTTTTGAAGGGCCTGTGCCACGCACACAAAGCTGACAGGTGCCCAGATCCTCTCTACCCTGTCTCTGGGCCCATGCGGCAGATCTGGTGGACAGATTTTTTGTCCAATCTGGCAACGGCTCCAAGCTCCAAGGCATACATTTTGTGTTTCTGCGTTGCCTAAAATTTGGCTGCCAAGTTAACCTTCCCTATTTTTTCCTAGTGGCCCTTCAACTTAAACAACGCGGCCGCCATTCGGCGTTAATCTTAGCCTTGTGGCAAGGGCAGAGGGGGGGCAAAACCCATCGTCATCCCACAGTGCCCCCCATGGTGCACCCCCCCCCCCCCATGGGCCCCCCCTGTTGGCACCCCTGGCCCTACAGCTTCAACCAGCCAAGGGAACTGTTGGACCCTGCCGGCAACAACCTTCACGCGGAAGCAACAAACCCAGCAGGAACGGTGCCCCCCTGCCAGCCATGCCGGGCCGGAATCCCTCCTGCCAGAAACCTTCGGACATAGCATGAATTGGAACAAGGAGCTGCGGTAGGCCACACAGAGGGCTGCAGCTAAAGCACGTGAGGTTGAACGACGGGAATGGGAGGCCAAATGGCACAATGCCCTTGCACAGGCCCAGGCCGACTTGGAGGCCCAGTTTTATGAATGGGAGCAAGAGAGGGTGAGGCAGCAAGACCTCATGGCCGATGCTGCCCGGGTTAGTGGATGAAATCTGGGCCCAAGTGCGGGAAGAACTGCTACAGGAGGAAGCTGCACAAAGGGAACGTGAAGAGGCGAAGCGGGTAGAACAGGAATGCATGCAGGAGGAAGAGGAGCAACGACAGCGACAGCTTGATCAGGCACACGAGCACAGTGCTCGACAATGGCTTAGAGGGGGGCGATGCCCATACCTCATCCTAGGCATCAGTTGTGATAGCTCCTAGGGCGAGCTCAGGCGCCACATCCGCCGAACCTCCGCACATTTCCATCCTAATGGGGGAACTTCACCGGCTGACCAGAATAGGCAGGAGTCGGCCATGCAAGGTATCCAGCAGGCCACCAGTTTCATGGACACGGAGGACCACCAAAACATGTTGGACCTCCTGCATGAGCTGGAGTGCCCACACAGCAATACATGTTAAAGAGCACTATGATATCAATAAGTCTCCTCTATGGAATGGCCATGTTCCAAACCTTTTCAGTAAAAATTATATGTCCATTCAAACTGTAAAAAACTAATGTAACACCTAACAAAGATGATACTTTAAAATGTAATCAAATCAAGGAATTCACATTACAAAAAATTATTATTTGATCTTTGAAATTTGAAAATACTCTCTATGAGCAAATAAGAGATGGAGCTTTGGGCTCTCTGTGATCACCTATTGTGCCCAAACAATTCACAAACTCCTTTGAAGAATAAGGACTTCATTCCTCCAAACCCATGCCAACTTAGTTGAAAACATATGTTGACAACTCTCCCTCTCTATAGGACCATTCCAAAGATAAGCTATTGGCTTTCTTTAATTATCTTAATAGTTTATCTGATTATATCCAAGTTGCTGTTGATGTTTTTAACAAGTAAAAAGAGACTATATATTACATCCATGCTTAAAAGTTGCTATGGCGATATCAGACTAATTTTCTATAATGATCTTAATAGTTTATCTGATTATATCCAGGTTGCTGTTGTTGTTTTTAACAAGTAAAAAGAGACTACATATTACATCCATGCCTAAAAGTTGCTATGGAGATAGCAGACTAATCTTCTCTATAGACATTTTGAGAAAAAATACATATATTATTAGTATATACACAGACATTCCAATCGTCACTCCACACGCTAGATTGGAAATCCGCACAATCTGGAGTTTGTAAGATATATGATGAGATGACTTTCATGGCTAAAGCAAGACATATCAATGAAGCCTTTCTATTGAACAACTACAAGATCTGAAATGTTGTGACTTTGAAATTAAGTTATATGGAGGGCAGCAGGCAAGGAATTGTCCTCACGGAGTACTGCAAAGGACATAATCTTCAGGTTTCTCGGAGCCAAGAAGGATCATACATAATAGTACTACCTTTTGTTGGAAAATACGACAATTAATGTAGGAAAATATCTTAGATCCTACAGTTTTCATGTAGCATTCATATTAGCAAACCAAATCGACTTCTTTCCTTTTCCTAAGATCTGATCCATGTGTTAGAATGATGCAGCATGTAGATTGCTTATTTGGCATCCAATATGTTGGTGAGAAATAGATCTTTTAAAGTCAAACTTATGGAGCACATGGCCAACATTAAGCATAAAAGGATACATCTGGCTGAGGATGTGAATGTGATCAGAAATGGAAACCATAAATGTCTCTTTGATAAAGACAAACTTTTGTCATTATGGATAATGATTCTAATAAGAAAACATGGGAAACAATTCATATTGAAATACAAGGTAAATATGGTAATAAGGACCAAGACATATTACCTCTTCGATTTCCCTAATCTTGAGAATATGAAACAGAAACTGGAAAGTGAAAAGTGTTTCATCTTCCTTGAATGAATTTAGGCTTCTCTTCCACCTACTCTCTTTGTGCTTCTTTCCCTAAAGAGGAAACTTGCGTAGCCTCCAAGTGTTGGATCTCCTTCATTGTGGTTTGATATAGTTTTAATGTTTAATAAAATTATTACTGAATTTCATAAAATTCAGAAGCACTCTCTTTGAAGACATAATCATCCTCCAAAGGTGCTGGAAGTGGTAATACTATTTCACCTTTTCATGGTTTCCAAGTATATTGGCAACAACTATTGATCAAATTATTTAATGAATTTAATTTTAACTAGATCGGAGCTTTAACTGCATATTGACAGGTGAGTGTTATAGAATACTATCAAGGAACTTTTCTTTTGTAATGGCATATTGTCTCCATCATTCCAAATTGTTTACTGACACAATAAATATCATCAGGGAATTTCTCTTTGAGATTCTTTTGCGTGTTCCTGATATGGTAATCGTATAGACTATAGTGGAATTTAACTTTTCAAGCAGGTTATCATGAGCATGAGTGTAAACATGTTCAATTAAATGATATGAACGGCTTGCTTCCTTCAGGCACTGCATACTGTATAGGATGGCATTCATAAAGCTTCTTGCAAATTATCTTAACAGAGAAAATAAATGAGATAAATGTTTGTTAGTTAGCAAGAACTGTACTGATTCTTGGACAGAACTGCTTAATGTATTGCAACATACGTACATATCTTGCATTTTATTTTTTAGCCAGTCATCTCAAACCATTGATTCATCATCTGTTGCAACTTACTCAAAAATTAGAGGGCCAATAAATAGTGCTCAAATTTTAGTTTGTCATTATTAAAGGGTAAGTTAAAAAGAAAAAAAACATAAGCCAACCAAGAAACCTATCAATGTTTTTAACGAAGTGTAACTAATAGACTTTCCAAATAAATAAGCGTTGATTTCGTATAAGTTTTTGAAAATATCATTATTTTAGATGCGGCGAGTTATCAATAACTCTTTATTAAAAAAAATTTCAACAGAGAGCACACTCAATAAACTAGGGTAGCTTGTCGTTCACGACGATCTTCAAAATGTCTAGCTGAGTTGGAAATGGGAAATGACATTTTCAAGTAGTATTATATGGATTTCTACGTAAAAGTAAAGCAAAAATGCAATGGAATTTTGAATGGTTGAATAAGCATCGTTAGCAACGCAATGAGAAATTTAACATACGTGCATGTTAATTAACATTTCTTCAAGAGAGATGTAAAGTATTTATGCTGCATAATAAACTCTCAATACATAATTTAACTATATAAAAAAAAGCAGCCTCGGCCAAAGCCGTCAATGCAATATTCTGAAGGCGAACGAAAGAGACATCCAAATATCTTCAGCCTTCGAAAACTCAGGAAGAGACATCCATTATTATTTGTCAATAAAGGAGAGAGATGTAACATAGCAACGGCCTACATTGACGACAACAAACACATTGCTAAGAACCAGAAACGCACTTTGGCGAACAACTCATAGCGAAATAGGTTGCCTAAAGATACGATTTACGGAAAGTTCTCAACTAATTCTCCTGAAGTTACAACGGCAAACTAGCAGTGGAAACATGGATGCTGAAAAGAGCAGCTCGTCAAAGCAAAGTTGACCTTCATTTTCCAATGCTCAACCTCGTCCTGACGAGACGAACGGGAACGAAGGAGCGACATAGCAACAGCCAGCTTCAACGAATTGGAGTCCGTTTCCATTTCCAAGCCAAAGCTCTGCAACTTGCTCCGGTCTTCCACGCTTGAAAGCCGAACAAACGGCTTCGGTCTCCAGGCGACTACGCAACAACTGAATGCGTACTTACGAGAAGAAATGTGAATGGCATGCAAAATTGCATCGTTTATTTACGCTCATTGCATGGATTCATAACACTTTTGGGCGGGTTTTTGTATGGAGGTGCGTGTTAGATTTATCTTTGTTTTAAAAAACACATAGAATATTGATTTCATTATCTACGTAGAACATGCCTTTAAACTGGCATACGGGAGCCGGTTACCAGTGCTGGGCTTTGAACCTAGTATCATTAGATACAAATCTTGTTACAAATCTTGTGAGCCAAGGCTGATTGATGTTTATCTTATTTGTATAGATGTGTACATTAAACTACGGTTGGTATTCCTCCATGTTTATTTGTTTATTTTTAAGCATCTTTCAACCTACATTTTTACCATGCAATTTATCATTTTATTGATGCGCCAACTTGGGATATACATCAAAGTTAAACTTAGACTTGCAAATCATAAGTTGCGTGCTTTAACATATTGCATTTGAAATTCATAAGTGAAAAATAAAGTCCCTCATGCAACTATTGATTCTAGACAAACACTAGATAGATTTAGATGTAAAAACCTTTCAATATGAAGGGAAACAATCACAAAGAAAGTAGGTAAATTTTATTCTTCTTGAGAAATGGTTTTTCTTGCTACATCATCTCTCTCTCCCTCTTATTTAAATAGCTATCAGCCCAAAATTTTAAGCATTCAATTACCATACCGCATGAGTCATCTCTCACAGTTAAGGATAATGATCCGCCAAATTTAATTAACTATCAATCACTCATACTTAATTACATTTAGTTACATTTCGTTAGTCTCACTTACTTAAACACAATCAAGAAGCAATAGTTACAAATTTCTTGATTGGACATCAAGGAGAAAGAGAATCAGGGAAGAGATTTTACTTCACTATCACAATAATCTCCCACTTAACTCAAATTTGCTATGCTTTCCAACTTCCTTATTAAGTCAATCTCATCTTCATTTTACAAAACAATGTTTTCTCTACAAAAGCACATTTTGTTAGCATATTACCTACATTATCATTTACATGCACCTTCTTCACTTCCAAGGGCTTTCTTTTAATTACTTGTCTTATGAAATGATACCTTACATCTATGTGCTTAGTCTTTACATGATATGTAGCATTTTTTGCAAAGAATATAATACTCTTATTATTACATAACAAATCATAACATTTTTGTTTCATGTCCAACTTATCCAAGATATTCCGTAGCCATATCATCTCTATGCATGTCTCTAACAATGCTACATATTTTAATTCTATGGAAAACAATGCAACAAGATTCTGTAGCCTAGACATCCAATTGATGACTCCTCCTCTAATAATAAAGATGTATTCTAATGTAAAGTTGTGAGCAAATTGTCATGTTGATTAGTAGAACAAACATGACAAATAGTTAATAGTATTTAATAAGTATTTTGAAATGTAATACCCCACTAACTAGACTTAGGCTAGAAAGATATTACTTACAAAAAATAAATCACAACTTAATAAAAATCAAAGGATACCAAAAAAATATGACATGCAAAGTAGTAAACATCCATAAATAGAAGTAAAGGAGCACCAAGAAAAGGTAAACAATGGATAGAAAATATATAAATAGTGCCAATAGCCTCTTGTGTACAAAAATCTAATCTATTCACTAAGCAAAAAAATAGTTTGAAAACCTAATGCTCAAGCCAAATTATAATGAACAAAATATAATTAAAAAACAACAAATTTAATTTTATAATAAACATAAAGAAATATTAGCAAGACATTAGGCTCTAGCTGAAGCAAAAACATTTAAATAAAATTACATAAAATACTAACACTACTTGAATAAATTAACCTATTAAAGGTAGGCCTACATCAAATACAAGTAAGAAAAAAACCCACACAACTAATCAAATAGCATTGCATAGTACAAAAATACCAACTAAATGTTATAGTTTATAAAAATACAATTAAACTAGCAACTTAATCAAGTGCTAGAAAATACATAAAAATCTAAATCTAAGCATAAACTTCTCCATCTATCTCATCATCCCTCACAACTAACTAAATTACCTAAAACAAACTACAAATACTCCCTTAAAGGTTTTGGAAGCAAGCTTAAGATAGCTAAAAGGACTAGCACAAGGGTAGCTCCATCCAAAGAGTTAGTACCAAAACATTCAAGCATACAACATTACAAAAATAATAATAACTAAATATCAAATAATTAAATATTACCAAATTATCTCAAGGTATCCACCACTAACATAAGCCCCAATATTATTAATACCAAACAAAAGTTGCTTACCAAAAAATGCAACCCACATAAGCATATTGATACTTACTAAGAAATATGATCTACATAAGCATTGTCAAAATAGTCAAATATTAATGTGAAAACTTACTGAGAAATGTCACCTGCATAAGCATATTAATACTTACTAAGAAATATGACCTACATAAGCATTGTCAAAATAGCCAAATATTAGTGTGAAAACTTACTGAGAAATGTGACCCACATAAGTACCACTAATACTTATCGAGAAATGCAACCTGCAGAAGAATTATCAAAGTAGCTCAATATCATTATTAACACTTACCAAGAAATGTGACTTGTGTAAGTATTATCAAAACCACAAATATTAATGTTAATCATAAACCAAAAACCAAACCCTAGGTGGTGAAAAAATGTGTCCAAATTGCTTAATAAGCCAAATAGAATCTAATACCAAAGATTTATGAGTATAAAACCTACATTTGTCAAATAGTTTATGCTAAAAAAAAATACTAAAATTACAAAAATGATAAAAAAAGGTATTATTCCCAAAACATAAATCAAAAAGTTTTCAAAGGCTACTAAGATCTAAATCTAAGCCTCCAAGTAGATAACTAAAATTGCAAAAAGGATCAAATAACAAAATTTAAAATCCTAAGGATGTTCTAAACATCTAAAAATCCTAAGGAAGTCCTAGAAGTTACTTTTTTTTTGTTATTTTACAAAAGTTGTTTCTTTTGACATGTAATAGCAGAAAATGATGTCAATAGAAGTCATGATGGGAGTGCAAAGCATTAGGAAGTTATCCTCATCATGTGTGCCAATGTGTTGAACATTTTTATCTTCTAGACCATTGCCATTTGGAGTGATCTTAGGATTCAAAAACATGAATTATGAAGTAACACCCAAGTTCTACAATCTAAACTTTGACAAAAGAAAAATGAAATCAATACAAATCTCAACAAAGCAAAAATATATCTCTAATGTCCCATCATCATCATCATCCTATCCTTGTCACACCAATATGGAGTTGGTTATACAAGTTCTTTTTTCCATTCACCTCTATGAAGAGTCGGATCTATGCACTAGCATTTGCAAACTCTAAAAAAGACACTAATCCAAGATATATGGCAAGGTTCCATAGCTAGCTGCTAACCTAAGGCTAATTCTCCTCCTTTTGTATCCAATCTTGGGACTGACATTGATAAAGTTGATCTCTAATGTCCTATGCATGAAAAAATCAATAGAATAATATTAAATTTCATAAATATGCAAAAATAGATCAAATATAATAGAACAAAAGCCCAAAACATTTCATCAAACAATTAGTGAACAAACCAAGCTAAATTAGTTTGCAAACAAACTAAAAGTACACGTACTAATATTCCAAAAACTCAAAAGCAAAGCATTGTAATAAATTTTCCCTACTTGCTTCATAGTATTGTAGCTAAAACTCCTTTCATAGTTAAAATCTTCAAAATAGACTCCAAACCCTAGGTAAAATCCAAGGTCAATGGTGAAATCCAAGTGAAACCTAAAATGATATCTAAAGGAAAGCACTTACAAAGGTCCTAGTTGATAGCATAGATCGAGATTTAGCTTATCTCCAACCCAGCAAGGTCTTCCTCTTTGGTTCTATCTGCCAGATTTCGATAAGGAAATTTGATGCATTCTAATGAAAGTGTTGCTAGATATTTATACTTACAAGGGCATGCCAAGGTTAAGAAAAAAATGTAATTCTATAAGGAAAAACTAAAAGTTAAAAAGAAAATATACTTAACTTGAAAATATCTAAAATCAACAAAAGTAACACTCTAACATGGAATTATACCCAATGCTAGCCTACTAGAGTACCCTCTATGGACTATCTAATAACTATGTCTAGCCCCAGGCCTAACTAAAGATCTAAGGTTCAAATATAATTAACCAAGGCACTAATGTATGCCAAAACAAAAAGAACGTGAGCTAAAACCAATTAAAACTCTAAAAAAATATTTAATTAATTAGTTTTCCAAACAATCATAGAGCAATCTAAGCATATAATAAATAAGCATATCGCAAGCTTAATGTAGTATCCCATGTGCCATGATTGATCTCATACCTAACACTTGTTTACTTAAAACTCCAATAAATAGATTAGGGTGCATATGATAAATTAATTAAACAAAATAAAATACCAAAAAATAAAAAATGAAAGAATAAAAATAAATAAATAAAGTAACATATACTAAAATATCAAAAGCATTCGATAAGAGTAATTATAAGGTACATAGCTCAACAACTATTGCACAAGCATAGGGTACATCAAAAGGGGCATCAATACACAAAACATAGGCTAAGTAATTAACACATCAAGGGCTTGAATCAAAGAATATACCAAGGAGTAAGGGTATCTAAGAATAGGGTGTTACACCAAAAATAACTAACTATTAAATATATTATTAATATTAAACATAACTATGAAGGTGATACACCACAATATTATCAACACTAAATTATGAAGGTATCACATCCCAAAAAAAAGAATAGTAATATTAAAAAAATTAGAGTACATCATATCATAAAAGAGAGAGTCTAAAGAAAAAGCCCAAAGATTTTGGGGATGCCTTTTTAGGTTTTCAGTGAAAGCACTTTAGCTTCAAAAGTATTCCAGATTTATTTAGCATAATAAGCTTTAGCTAAGGCTTTTAGAGTTTAAAAAACAAATGGATTGGTTTAAAAGAATTTGCATTTATTTTACAGATTTCGTAAGATCTTCTTCAACTTGACACTTATGCTTAGTAAATTGCTTTCCAAAGCATCTAATATAATTTTTTAACTCTATAAGTAATTCATTGCCGCAAATCAATCCAACCAATATCACTAGTAGGCTTTTATTCTACATTCCATAGAGGCTTCAAAATAATTTTCCCACTATGTCTTATGAACATATTAGCATTCATATGAAAAAGATCATGCTTTTGAAAGGATGAAGAATAAATATTAGAGAGAAAAATGCTAATAGGAAAATCATTTGATAAAGTATCATCTGCATGCACTTCAACTTTCCTCATAGGCTTTCAAAAGAAAATATTAAAGATGTAAAATCTATCAAATTGAAAATAAATTCTATCATTTACTTATTGATAATTACACCAAATATAATGCTTCTCATTCAAATGACATGAGAATAAAGAGCTGACATCATAAAGAAAATATTTTTCTTTGAAATTATACTAATCTTAATTTTCTTAAGAAGATATATCAAGTGTATCTAAATGACTTTAAACCATTTTGAAATCATCTCCAATAATCCAAGGAACCTTAGGTAGAGATAGAAAATATTTCCAAACCTCTTATCAATATTTTGAATTATTAAGAGTATAAATATTATAGAATCCAAAGTCACCATTTTCACTATGACAAATAATTCAAATAAGTCTTTCCAAGTTGTCAAAACCAAAATTTAAAAATTTTTTAGTCTACTTTTTATTAACAAGAATAACAACATCTCCTTTATTAACTTCATGAACAGAAGTAAAAATAATGTAATTTTTTAAAATGCATTTACCAACAAAACTAATATCATAACTTGAAATCTTAATTTCTTGTAGGAAAAGAAACTCTAGAAGTAGTGTTAACATAAACTCACGGTATTGCTAAATATAGAACTTATTTTAAATGTTAAGCTTGATAGAACATATCAAATTCTTTACACCACTTCTCAAGCTTAATATTCAAAATGTAAACATGCTTTACTATCTCTTTATAAATTCATAACTTAAAAAAGTACAAATGAATAGATAAAATATTACTTCTTTGAAGTCTCTCTACTATACAACATGAATAAAAAATTTCATTTATTGTTAATGACTATAGAGTAAAGGTTCTAGTAGAGGTCCTTTTAAAAAATCATTTCAAATAAATATTGTTTGACTTAAACTATATACTGCTCTTGATTAGTAAAGCAATAATTAAAAGAGTATAATGATGGTGAGCAATTTCTTTTTCTAGAAGCATGTTATAAAATGTTTTGGTCTTAAAGCTCTTCTACAATGTAAGAAATAATGACTAGAGATATTAGAGTTATTATCTCTTTAAAAATTTGGGAGGGGGTGGGTGGGGGAAGATGTTAGAATCCCAAAAATAATCATGATATAAGTATACCCTAAGATATATATAGTCCAATTTGAACTTTATAACTCAACATTACCTACCAGAATCAAACCCGTGACTTAGATCCTTCAAATCAAGAGTCTTATCCATAGGCTAACACCTCATTGTAACATAAAGAAAATGTAAATCATTTGAAAAGAAAATGTGCTTATCATGAAAATTAAATAAATTTCAACTTCATCATTAATCATAAAGGTATCAAATATAAGAAAATACAAGTAAGAAAATCTTGAAAACAAGTAATAGAAGTTAGTAAAAGAGTCTATACTGACATTTGACAAATTTTCAAAGATACTAGCTTATGATACTCTCTTTGATTTGAAAGGTGTATTCTTCATCATACATTCAAAAGGTAATAATTTACTTGATGATGATAGTGGAACACTAGGACTAGAATTTAAGGACTTCTAATCAATAGGCCTTGGAAGGGAATTTTCTTTAACTTCATTGTATGCTACCTATAATGATAGTGACAACTCTATGAAGTGAAAGAAGTGATAGTTCATGATCCAACTCTATGAAAAAAGATAATAGATCTTTGTAATAAGCAATAGATCTTCTATTATAGCTTGATCCTGTAACTTCTTCATCATGATACTTAGATTTTTCCTTTCTTTATTGAAGGCCATTATTAGACCAAACTTCTATATTGTCAAATCAAAAAAAATTTTCTATGCACTTTCCAAGTCTTGTAAAAAATTGTAGTTTTTCTTTTTTCATGTCAAATTTTCATTCTCAAACTCCATCATCTTAACAATCAATCCCTAGATTTTATTTTCAACCTTAGGATTAGGTCTAGACCCTACAATGATTCTCACTTGTTTTAGCTCTTCTAGCTCTTTACCTTGTTTCTTTGTCAATTTCAGGGCATCATCTATATTTGATTTAAAGTTTTTAAATGCTCTACCATACTTTTTCTCATCTTTATAAGAATATTTCAAATCTTTATTTAATCTCTTATTTTGTGTTAGAGTGCTATTAAAAACTTGCTTATTATTATTCAACATTATTCCAAAGACTCTAGCCTTGAAATAATAATTAATCATGGTGTAATTCAAATTCATCATATTATAGAATAACTCATTACTTATCATGATGAAGTAGAATTTGGCCAACTGATGAATCGTGATTCATTAGTGATGAGTGGCGAGGTACCCCTACACAACCATATGAATACGAGCGTTACACACACGATCTGGTTGAATTCCGCAGACTAAGTGCCTACACGCCTTATGCAACACTTAAGGTTAATCGTTCATTGTCTTCCCAGACTTGCTTGTATTTGTCACGGTGTATGGTTAAGTAAGTCTGAGGTATGTGATTTTTATAGCTTTTATGTTTTATCGCCTATGGTAATGAGGTAAAGGGTTGAAGAGACTAATTAACTAACCTTAACTAACTAAGTCTTAATTAACCTAGCATTAGTATCCATTCCCACTTACCATTCACACCCTGAACCAATGCAACCTTTGGGCTTACTAAACACTATTTGTTGCTGGGATTGCCAAGCGTAACGCATGTGCTCGAAGCAGTCGTACTAAATGCACTTAACTAGGAGAGAAGGGTTGAGAGAGATTTAATGAACTAATAAAGCATTTAAACATTAACAATAAATAAATTCCTATTTAGCCTATTCCATGCACTACAAGGTTTATCCAAGAAGTTCGTCTTTATTTTCGTACACACACTTGTGTTTAGGTACAATATTTGCTCAAATAAAGATCCGTTCACTTTGGAGCTCCTACTGCGGGCACATGGAAAATATTCTATCTTTGGAGAGGTAAAACTGCCAGAGTTTTGCTACGGTCTAGGCCTAGAATGAGAAACAAGGGAGAGCCGCCTCTTATTTATAGACTTGGAGGTGCACCATGATATTTCATACTTAATATCATGGGGGACGACATGATATCGCATGCCATCATACCCCCATGACTGAATAAAAACTCGTCCTTGAGTTCCTTACAAAATATTGGGAAGGTATGGGATTATTGATGTGAATGGAACTAATGGTGAATGGGATGACATGTGAACGGATCATCATTACAAGACATGACAAAACTGGTGTTCATGACAACAAGAGTGAACACCTTATACATTTGAAATCAGGCCTTATTTGGTAGCTAAGAGAGAAGAGAGAAGAGAGAAGAAGTCTTGTTGCTACCAACGCCAAGATTGCGCCTTTCGTTGTCTATCCATAAGCACGCCATCAATCTTGTTCCTTGCATAGCTGTTTCAGCACTAATCCATTCCAAGTGTTCCCTCCAAATCCAATCCATTGTTGTATGATTGCCATCTGCACACACAACACAGTTGTTATATTAGCAAGGGTAAATGAATTTTAATGCAACTGATACCTTGCTTCGGTGAAAGGTCCATTGGCTGAGTTTTGGTATGGCTGATTGCGGGTCTGGAGATATAATATTGATGACTACCAAAGTGTAGGGGCTAGGAGGAAATAGAAAAATCAAAACAAGTGGGTCAGGACCCCCATGACTAAGAGCGAACCTCTGGTAGTGATAGAATGGAGAAAGAAAAAGAACAAAGAAGATGAAGAAAAAGAGACAACTATAACGTCGATGAAATGGATGTCAAGATGGAAATGAACAAAATAGAGTGGATTGCAAAAATGTTTAAGGGAAAGAATTTAACTAGTGTACCAAATAGGAATGCCAGTGGATCCTCCCCAAAGCAGGCTCATGCCCTTAGTGCCCTAACAAACCCACATTAAAAGAGTTCGTAGGCTCTAGGAATTTCATTCGGAACAAGAGTTAAAGTCTTAACCACAAGAATTTACTAAAAATAAAACAATGTGTCAACCAAAATATACGTTAATGATACAATCGGCAATGAGGTGAATAATGGAGAAAGAATGATGGACAGAAGAGGGAAATGGAATGGAGTCTCAAGAACAAGGTGGTGTACAACCCCTTGTGTATTTAATGATTAATGTGACTTGGTAGATCCCATTCCAAGTCCGGCCTCAAACAAACCACATTTAGTGACTTCGCATTAATACATTTGGCTAATCCATCCTCCCGAAGTAACAAGAATGCCTTCTCCAAGAGCCATCACCATTCTGATGAAACAAAAGATGAGAAGATAGGAAGCCAGAAGGGCCTTAGTTAGAGGGAACATGTTTATTTTAGTTCTATAACCAGTGCTTGTAGCCCATATGTTTATTTCGTCTAAGGGGTGTGCTTTGAATTCCCACAATTTTTTTTTGTGTTTGTATTTTTCGTGGGAACCACACCATGCAAAGACTTATTATTTTTATTTTTATTTTTACTCAGCTTCCCAATGAGATTGTAACATTGGAACGGTAAGAAAACTCAAGAAGAAAAAACATCCAAGTACCCAAAAGAATGGCCAACACAAATGCATCAAGTTCCCTTGAAGCCACACCCTTTTCAACCTTGAGTCCTTCCTTAGTTTGAGAAATGCTTAGTCACTGATTCGTTTGAAGTTCTTATTATTTGAAGAAGGGGACTTTACAGTTCCAAGCCAAGAGAGACCATAGAATTTTGTGGATGAATGGATGAAGTGGACTCATTGCCTATCATATCAAAAGAACCATACCTTAGTATCAACATCATAACTTAAAGGTAAAAACCAAACATTAGCAATCAATGGAAAATAGTTCATACCATCATGAAGAACACTTATTAAATGACAAACTTGACAAGATGGATAACACACACATACATAAAGAAATGAAAAAGTATAACGTTGTTGTAAATAAAAAACAAGAAAAGTTAAAAGATTTTGTAAAAAAATAACACACACATAAAAATGTGTAAGACAAAAATATGTAAAACAAAAATGTGTAAAACAAAAATGTGTAAAAAAAAAACTTAAAAGACCTTAGGGCCTCGAATGATTAGCATAGGTGGCTATCTCCCCCATGACTGAATTGAGAGGGAGAGATCCAAAATAATGAGTGCCTATTTGAATTTCTTAGAAGTGTCCAACTTCTCCCAATTGATGTTTTCAGGTTAAAGGGTGGAAGTTGGTGACGCTCATATTCCAATGTATCTATGCTTTCGTTACGAGTGTGAATTGTTCTCCCAGTTTGTTCCATGCATGTTGGTGGGCTGCTTTCCTGATTAGTTATCAACCACTGTGTGTTCTCTTATTATGTGGTTGCTACATACAGGCATCGTTGTATCTGTGTTCCTTGGGCACACCAGTTGCATATAGGAGGTGCTGAGCATTCCTCCATGTCATCACCCTATGAGTCATTGTATGTGATGCATGGAACTTTCTTCTTATTGAGCTTTCCATAAATGTTTTCCTTAGATATTTCTAATGAAATATCATGGATCCCTAGGCATGCATCTATTGTACTCAGCCACGCCCTTCCCATTATAATTGGGAAGTTCCCTTTGTTACTGTTGACTTCTATCACCAGGAAATCAGCTAGGTATGACCAACCACACACAATGGTAATGATGCCCTCCACCAATCCCAAGGGAATGGTGATGGACTGGTTTGCTAGCTCTAGTTGAATATTGCTCTTCTTGAGTTGGGGCAGGTTCCAGGCTTGATACATTTCTTGTGAGATTAAGTTGACTCCGGAACTTGAGTCAAGAAGAGCCTTATGTGGTTCATTCCTGGTGACTTGGAGGTAAATTAAGGGACTTCCAGGGTCAAAGAGTTTCTTGGGAAGGTGGCCTACCTTGATCTAGTCGGTGACAATATGTGTTAACATAACTGTATGCGTTGAGCTCTATTGTTGGTTTGAAGGGAGCTCCGAAGCCTTGTATGGTGGAGGAGCATGCGTAGACTCAACCGCTTGTGGTTGTGAGAGCTTGTTTGGGCTTCTAGTTCTGAAAAAAGGTCTTATCTTTGTGTAGTTATCAGAACTAGCAACAGGTTGAAGGTTTAAAGCTCTTGTAGCATTACATTGCTTCGGTTGAGTGGGGTGTTCCCCTTGCATTGTTTGAGCGGGTGGTAGTGGAACTACTGGTGTAAGAGTGGTGGATGGATTCGAAGGATGGTATGTGTGTGGAGTATCTTTCGTAGGAGAAGGAGTCTTAAAATACTCTTAAACCTGGTAGTGATGTTGTGGAGTTGTGTGATCCATAGAGTCACTTGGAGAAACCAACTGCTGCACGTAATAACCATATGGGTTCGGTTGCCGGTAAGGGTATTGTTGTCTTGGCGGTGGCATCCCCCATGACTATGAGTGTTTCCACTGCTGATGTTGCCCGATGGGTTGTTGTGGAGTTCCACTTGGATAGTATGTTAATGGTTGGTAGAACTGTCTTGGGTTACCTTGGGGATAAGGTAACCTTTGGGGTGCCTACCGTTTGTTAAGTCTTGGGTTGAGTGCATACACTTCAGACTCTTATAGATGTGAGATTATTGGACAACATCCTTTAGGATGGTTATATTGGCAGATCTCACATCCATCGTCATTGTCTGTATCAAAGTCCACAACCTCATCGGCCATAGTGATTTTTCCCTTACCCTTGTTACGTGCAGGGTCTAAATCTCTCCTCTTTTTCTTGTCTTGGTCACTACTTCGTTCCTCCTTAGAATCCTCTATAATTTTCAAGACAGTTTCAATTTTACTATATAAGGAGCTCCATATTTCATCTACCTTAGCTGACACTTCCATTGTTAGCTTTTGAAGCAGCAAGGTTTTTCTATTCACCAACGCCTCGAGTGGTGACTCATCTTCTTCATCGTAGAATCTTACTCCCTTCCTTCTGAGAGGGAAGGATCACGGTTATATTCTTCTGCGCTCTCTCTTTTCCGTAGCTCCCCTTTTTCTTTGGCTACTTGCTCTAACAGTCTATGCACCTCATGGGACCTAAGTTTTGATAATCTCCCTTGGGAATATATCCCAAGGGTTCTCCTAGTTTTGTACCTTAGCCCATCTACAAGGTGGCAGAGTTGATCCCATTGTGCATAGCCATGGCCTGGGCAACGATGTAGCAATGCATAATATCGGCTCATGGTAGCATCCAAGGGTTCATGATTACCCTGTTTTCATCCTTGGATCTATTTACATAAATTGGACACTCTGGAGTACATCTGATACTTATCGTTGAATAATTCTAGCATTGTACTCCATCTCCTAATGGTTTCCATCTCTAAGGACTAGTACCAACTCTCTGCTTCTTTTATGAGTGTCTTAGGAAATAACTTTAGTTTCTGCCACTCATTTTCTATATTCTACAAGGTGCAGGCATCATGAAATGCCTGTAAATGATTTTGTGGATCAACGTTGTATCCTCCCTCAAATCGGGGGATATTAGTCATATCTAGTCGTTTGATCTGATTGTCTTTTTGATGCCTTGTAGGTATCCTAACTGCCTCCTTGATGTCTAACATACTCTGGGTTGCTAGTAGGGGTTCATCATGATCATCTCTCTCATGACATCTATGATTCCTATGTTGTTCCCTACTTTCCCTTATTTCATGCCTTGACTCCCTAGAGTGCCCTCGTCCTCTCTCTCGACTCTCTTGTCGAGGTCTCTCGTCTTGCTTACCTTTATCCTCATCGTTGTGCTCTATGTGGCTATGTCCTAATGTGGAAGGAGAGGGTGAATGATGTGATGAAGGGGAAGAAGAAGGAGAACCATC
>MNCI01005648.1:121934-138753 GCA_015680685.1 Gnetum montanum | reverse complement strand
ATGATCCCTAGGTGGTGAAGTGCTCTTATGAGAAGAAGACATCTTAGTTTAGCTCGGTGTGCTATTTAACCGTTATTTAATTTTTCATCTGATTAACCCTAAGGGTTCGTTTAAGCTCCCAATGATATGAGTAATTTCCTATGTTCTACTTAGCGCACAAACACTTAGTCCCTGGTAACAGCGCCAATGATGAGTGGCGAGGTACCCCTGCACAACCATACGAATATGAGCATTACATGCGCGATCCGATTGAATTCCATAGACTAAGTGCCTACACGCCTTATGGAATACTTAAGGTTAATCGTTCGTTGTCTTCCCAGACTTACTTGTATTTGTCACGGTGTATGGTTAAGTAAGTCCGAGGTATGTGATTTTTATAGCTTTTATATTTTATCGCCTATGGTAATGAGGTAAAGGGTTGAAGAGACTAATTAACTAACCTTAACTAACTAAGTCTTAATTAACCTAGCATTAGTATTCATTCTCACTTACCGTTCACACCCTGAACCAATGCAACCTTTGGGCTTACCAAACGCTATTCGTTGCTGGGATTACCAAGTGTAACGCACGTGCTCGAAGCGGTCGTACTAAATGCACTTAACTAGGAGAGAAGGGTTGAGAGAGATTTAATGAACTAATAAAGAATTTAAACATTAAGAATAAATAACAATAAATAAATTCTTATTTATCCTATTCCATGCACTGCAAGGTTTATCCAAGAAGTTCGTCTTTATTTCCGTACATACACTTGTGTTTAGGTATAATATTTGCTCGAATAAAGATCCGTTCACTTTGGAGCTCCTACTGCGGGCACATGGAAAATATTCTATCTTTGGAGAGGTAAAATTGCCAGATTTTTGCTACGGTCTAGGTCTAGAATGAGAAACAAGGGAGAGCGGCCTCTTATTTATAGACTTGGCGACACATCGCGATATCGCATATGCGATATCATAGGGGATGATGCGATATCGCGTACGTGATATTGTGTGGGATGTGATATTGCAGCGGACATGATATCATGTACAAGATATCATGGCCCATGTGAGATCACGTCCCATCAATAAGACTGTGATATCGCATACGCGATATTGCAGCCTGGCTAGCGATATCGTATACGCGATATCGTGGTTCCTATGTCAGCCTATAAGTACACAATGGGGCACACGGAAAAGTAGTAAGTTTTAAGAGTTAGTTTAGTGTTAGAATATAGTCTTTTTATCATTTTTTCCTCTCAACACTTTTCTCCCAGTGCATGCCCATAGTGTGATGATTGTAATTGTACGACATCTTTATTCGAGTGTGACGTACTTGGACACGCACATGACCAGAAATAAGGATCAAGATTACTTCATCATTGCAGCATTCACTTAGTTTATTCATTTAATTGTTATTGTTATTTATTTATTTTGTAGTTAATATCTCTTCACCCTAAAATCCTTAAATACGGAATGAGTACGACTTAATCATGAGCATTCAAGTGTGACTACTTTGTCTCCCAGTAGCGTACCTAGGCTATGCACTTGGTAATCCCAATGGTAGTCATGCACAAGGTCCAAGATGTGTATAGATGATTAAGGGATGGATGCTCATCACACTTAGGTGAGCTTAGATTCTCTTTCCCTTTTCCTCCTAGCTTAATTAAAGTTATTTTCCATTGCCTCCAAGAGTAGCACTAGGATAGAGACCACATCATACACCTCACTCTGGACTAAACCATACATGAATAAGAAAATACTAGTCCAGGTCGGAACACAGAAAATTGTGATCAATGAGTAACTATCTAGATAACACAACTAGCCCATCTACAAAGTTCAATCGGATCGTGTGTGAAACACTCGTATTCGTATGGTTGAGTGTAGGGGTACCTCACCACTCATCATTGGCATCATTGTCGGGGATGGTGCTAGTTATTTAGATTAGTTATATCATACAAGATCGCTGTAACAAAGTATTCATGATATATCTCTTAGAAAAGAAATTAATTTTAATTAAGTCACACATGGTTCACTACAATGTCTCTCTCACAAGACTCTAACAACGCAACAACGAGTGAGGCAATTCATTGGAGAATGAACAAATTGTATGATGATGAAGAGAAATTTTGGAGTACTCAACTTTATGTAGGAAATCCATATGTTCATGAGTTTCCCAATGATACTCAAGGATTCTTATCAACCAACTCTAACACCTCTAGTAAGGAGGGGAGAACCCATAGAACGAGGAGGCCCGAAAGGCCTAGGACCTTCTCAATAACTAACCAAAATCTATTAGGGGATGCTTGGAAGACTAACAATAGTCATAATGAGTTTTACAGTTCCCTCTCTTCCTCTACTCCTTCAATGTTAGATTGTTACATGGATGACTATCTTTCAGGGGAGCAGCGTAGAACTAAAAATCGAGCTCACAATGAAAATTGAGAATTCCAACATGAACAAGGACAACATCATCCTAATGCACAAACTCACAACCCACTTAGTGATGATGAACCCTTGCTGGCCATTAAGAGCCTAATGCCTATACAAGAGGCCATTCGAATATCCCGTAGGCATCATAAGGAAAGCAGTCTACCCAAGCTTGACTTAAACAACTTTCCTAAGTTTTCAGGAGGTTATGATTTAGATCCATAGAATCATCTACAAGCCTTCCATGATGCTTGTGTATGGAATAACATTGATAATGGATGGAAAAAACTTAAGTTCTTTCCTATGACACTCATTGGCCAAGCAAAAGTATGGTATAGGTCCTTAAGACCAAAATCAATCCAAAGTTGGCCAACAATGGTAGAACTCTTCAACAAAAGATATCAAACTTATGCAAGAGTGTTAGCCTTGAGAAGACAAATCCAAGAGTGGAAAAAAGTGCAACATGAAACCCTGGACATGGCCTTAGAAAGATATTATGCATTGTTAAACAACTACCTAGGCCATGGATTCTCTGAGGAAAGGCTAATGTATTACATTATGGATGGGCTCTGTAATGAAACAAGGGAAATCCTAGGGATGTATGCCCAAGGTCAACTACATGAGCTATGAACCCATCAATTCCAAGAGCTTATCAAGTGGGTAGAAAAAGAAGAAGGAGAAATGGCTAAATGGGAGAATGCTGAAAAATCTCAATAGGCCCAAAAATCAACAAGGGCCCATGATTCTGAAGAGGAGAAATCAACTCACCTCAATGAGGTGGAATCATCTTTTCCAATACTACAATCACTAGATGAAATCGAGGCAAAGATCAATAAGATGATGGAATGGGTGCACAGAAAATATGGAGAATATGCTAACAATAGTAGAGGCACAACTATGCCAAATCAAGAAATAGGATAGGACATCATGCAACAATCAGAACAAAGGATAGAAGATAATAAGAATAAGAACTCAACTGCCAACTTCACATATCAATGCAACATCTATCTATACGATCACCCCAAAGGCCAATGCCCAATTTTGTCATATTACATGAGCATTGGGGAGGAATGTTACATCCAGATTTCATATAAAAATATTGGTTCAACCATAGTGGCAAAAGTCCCAATCGTGGGGGAAGCTATCGCCAACCCGACCGTATCCTTTGTATGTCCCAATGCCAAATCCTTACTATGTTTAACACCCTGTTTCTCCAATTAGATCATCATCCTCTACTTCACCTCATCATTATCATTCTCTAGAATACTATCCACTCACACCCTCTCTACCAAGGTCGCCACCTCATGTACCTTACACTTTTTCTCAACAATAATATTCTCATCCTTCACCTCCTTCTACATTGCCACCAGTTGTTCCAGAAGGCTTTGCACCATAGCACCAACCCACGAACATTACTTGTGCTACTACTGGCAATAGCAGTGGAATCCCACCATACCAAAGGCATCCCTTCTTTAGATGTGACCATCGAAAGGGACATCTCAGTTCCAAAACCACTACATCCTCCAACCTAGCACAAGTCCAACATTGTGATGCATCTTCCTCTTCAAACCCAACACCTCGTGTTACCTTATCAAGGCCACCAATCAATACTCCAACAACCATGTGGCCTAGTGAATCTAGCCATGAAGAAAGACATATCGATCCTTTCATACCATCTTACAATCATAGGTGCCATAGTGGGTCAGCTCCTTATCACATGACCACATATTATAATCTACCCCACTATGCCTACTATAATCAAGTGTGTGAACCCCAATTTGGGTATATTCCTACCACCACCTCAAAAGACACATGATGGTTTGGATATGACTGGACTCCAATGTTTCCAAAATGCTTGGATCCAAACCTTCCATTTATTAATTCAAGCCATGCTCAACCATTTAGCTATGGGGGATATCCTCCATTCTAAAAACATAGAATTAATAAATGTTTTTCTGTTTCTTTAATTTTTCAACTTTTTGTTTTCCAGTTTTTTACCTTTTAATTTATTGCTTTATCTTTCTGTCTTTTTATCTTTTTACGAGTAATCTCATCTACGAATAAGACACTCATGTGACTCATTGGTTGAGGTGTTGTTCTATGCTATCAAGTCTCAAGTGACTAAGTACTTGGACAACAAGCCACAACATCCACTTATCCATGCTATTAATAAGAGGTTCTACCCTAGGTACAATGATATTTCTAATCATTAAAACTTAAAGTAACCTTGTGTTTATTATACCTAGAGTGAAGAAGGATGGACTAAGCGGGAATGGCCAGGGTATGACATCAAGGGGACTTATGGATTCTCTTTGGTGACATTTGGGGGAGTTATCATGCAGCTTGGTTGTACTAAGATCCTTGTAGATCTAATGAAAAATGGGAGTAAGAGTCATCAAAAGGCACTCAATCAAAGAAACCCAATGCTATTCTAGGGGGTTGCACAAAGGCATGCACCCATGCCTAAAGGTAGGTGCCTTCTTTGGATTAAGCATTTCAAAAAAAAATGAAAAAAAGAGAAGAGAAAAGAGAAGAAGAGTGCCACAAAGAAAAATAACTCCTCCCTTGTATGAAATGCCAAGTGATTGTACGCCTTGCCATCATGATGCTCTTATTGTTGTCTATCATTGGGATGAAAAAATGCAATGTCATTGATCAGAGGAATGGACTTGGTCCTAATTTTTTAGCCATAGGTTAATGACACATTAATCATGCCTTACACTAAGGATTCATTGTACCCTAGACTAGTTACCTCATGTTCCAATCTCTACAATCCCTTCTACAATTCACCTCATCTTGCTGTTTATGAGTTTGTGACTCGTGTCTTGTGTAGCATTGAATTCATACCTCATCACGGTGGTATCTACATGCGTGTGTTTTGTAAAAATGATGTGGATTACATTTAACCCTTCTAGTGCCTATGGACATTTTAAGGTGTGGTTACACAAGGACATTACAGGTAGCAACCTGCTTTGGGGAGGACCCACTTGTGTAACCCTTGTAATCTACACTCACAACACATCACCATCACATCATTTCATACCCTCCAAGAATTACAATACTATTTCCCTCATTATCCTTCTGGTTCAAATGTTCCTATGAACAAACACATGTCCTTTCTCCTCATCCGATTCATGCATTCCATTGCCAGATTCTACACCATTATATTTTTTGGTGCCTTTAGGACTATTTAATATTACCTTGGACCTTTTACACTGACTTCAAGTCCTTCATTTTTGAGTTTAGAATTTCAAAAATCTATCAATTTTTCCAAGTACCCAACTTTAGACAGCCCACGATATCATGTATGTGATATCATGTTTGATGCGATATCACGTTCGTGCTATTATGTACGTGATATCACATCACACAAAACTATATATATGGACCCCCCCATGCACGTCAACATCATTTTTAACTATTCATGTGGGGGGAATTTTTCAAATTTTCTTCTACAACTCGCAACTTGCACACCTCTTGTTCCAATAGCCATAACTCACTCGCTAGCGTTCTGATTTTTATTCCAAAAGAACCTACTTGAACCTGGAGTGTTCAACATAGTTGTGGGGGAGGGGTATAGTCCAAATTGTGTATAAATTTTTTGAAATTCATCATCATTTGAAGGATACTATAAAGGTTAATTAATTACAAAAAAAATGATGATAAACATGTGCCGAAAACAATCTTATCTCCTCACCTACACCAAGAAATTAAATTTTAAAGCCACCTAATCAAATTAAGGGGCCCAATATTAAAAATTTTAGGGGACATTTTCACAAGATTCTCTAACTTTGGATCACACGAAATAAGAAATGAATTCATCAAGGTAGAAGGAAGGTATAACTTAAATTTTGTAAATAACCTTACTAATGGTCAGCCTCGTGTGATTGCAGATGGCCCCTAAATGTGGACAACAAGAAGGACCCTTTCAAGATGTGTCCAAGAGACCTAGGAGAGGTAGAGGACAAGCATCTCCCAAACAATGTGTAGAGTAGGAGGTGCAATCATTTAGCATTGATCAAGAGGTTCTTGCTACTACGCATTCGAGATAGGTGGAAGGAGTAGCTGTTGAAGCACCTGAACAGGGACAACACCTAACGTTGTCCCTGGGGTGTGTCCAAGCTATCTAAGAAAGGTACATGTTGACAGTTGTGCTCGTGGAATTAAACTTTGGACTTTTCACAGAATTCACTCCTGAGGCTGTTAGGGACTAACTCAAAGGATCTCCATTATGACCTATCCTCTTTGAAAGCGGTGCCTAGTACTTAGGAGAAACATACCAATTTTGGCACAATAAGGAAGAAGGAACCACAGTTAACATTTGTGGTGTGTTTATAGATTTTTCCACCAAGGCCATCATGGAAGTGTTGAACCTTTCAAATATAGAGCCAAAAGTTGCTCACCTGTCCACTCACTCCGATGTTGATGCATGAAGAGTTTGGTTGGATAGGACATATGACAAAGAGGATAAGACATATGGAGAGTTGACGCTGGAAGAAAAGATATACTTTTGATTAGCACTTATTACATATTCCCCAAGAAAGGATTAAAAAGAATCTTAACATATGCGGTAAGAGGATGTGCGATATTGATGGGAAAGGCTAATGCTAACCTTCCTCATCTATATCTCATGGAAATCTTGCGATGGTTTGAAAAATGCAAGATAGGAAAGTTTGTGTTGCCCTTCCCTTGTCTCATTAGGAAGCTGTGCAAACATGCTAGTATTTTGGGATACACAAATGAAATTCCTAGAAGAGACCAAAATGCTTTGTTCACCGAACTACTAAAGCCACCAGCCCCAAGGAAAAGTGCTGGTGAGGCACTAAAGCTAGAGCAAGAATAGATAGTGAGGCTTACTACAACTCAAACTACAGGGCCTAGCCAAATCCCAAGCATAGGGCCCAGTCAACAACAAGTAGGACCTAGCATGAGCCAACGAGACCAATCGTTACCACTGCTGCAGGATTATCGATCGTCGATGAGCCATCTCAGGGCCATTGCTGAGACGGTCAGTTGGGGAAGTCTTTATGATGTTAATCTCTTCCATGTCATCGAAGACACCGTACAATCCCTAATTTCTATTAATCATGCATGGGGCGAGGTTTCCATTCAAATAGGAGGAGGAGAGACTCATTGGTCACAATGGATTTTAGGGAATGCTACATCTTTCCAGGTGTAATTGGAAATGGGTGAAGAGGCCACAGTGGTGGCCATGCAGCACCAAGAAGTAGAAAGAGCCACAGAAGTGGTCATGGACCACATAAAAGAATCTTTCAACATCCTTATTGTGCCACCAGATGATTTCATAGAAGCACAAGATGCTCAAACTCTAGCTAGTCCCTCAATGACTCCTATGGAGCATGAGGATGTCCTTGATTGATTGCTACAGATAGGACAAGTAATGACGTCCTTGTTCGACATCCCGCAAGATGTCATGGTAGTGCAATTAGACCTCATCTCCACCAAAGGAAAGTTGGTCATGGTAGAGACTAGGGTCGAGCACGCAGAAGAAGAGTTGGCAAGACTCCAAGAAAGGCTCATTGCCTTGCAGGCTGCATAGTGGGACCCATCTTAGTTTGTTCTTGTAGACCAGCTGGACACTTTCGGTATGGAGCAACTTAATAAACTATTGGTGGATAATAAAAGAGTGGTGGAGGAGAAGGAGAAGGCTGACTGGGATGCCTCCAAGGCATAAGTGCAAACCTATGCGCATGCCAAGGCACTCAGAGCCTTACAGGAAGAGAATAAATAGCTTGCTGCTGACAATCTTCAGTTGACCACTATGGAGAAACAGAAGAATGTTCTTAAGGAAAAATTTGAGCAATTACGAGAATAGTTGGTCAAGATCAACCAAGACATGAATTGTTTGGCCAAAGAGAATCAAACCCTCTCAATGGAGGAGGTATGTGCAATCCATTAGAAAAGGGCCATCGAGATAAGCACATGGAAAAATGAGGCCAAGCGGCATGGAAAGTTAAATGAGCACTTTAGAAACCAAGTGGGGATGTACAAGAAAGTCATAGAAAAGGAGATCCTGGAACCATATCCACTCTGCATATATGCCCAATTTTGTAATTTTGTAATTTTGTAATTTTTGTGTTCATGTCCCAATTTTGTTGTATTCAATTCTCCACTGTAGCATGAATGAATTCCCAGTCAGTCAATAATCCCATACCTATCCACTATGTAATCAATGGGACTTGTTCTCATTTTGTTTGACTTGAGAATGAGTTTTCATTCAGTCATGGGGGTATGATGAATTGTGATTTATTAGACTATGATATCATGCCTATGATATCACGTATGCGATATCAGGTACGCAATATCGTAGCCTAGCCAGCGATATCGTATACGCGATATAACGGTTCCCGTGTGAGCCTATAAATACACAATGGGGCACACGAAAAAGTAGTAAGTTTTAAGAGTCAGTTTAGTGTTAGAATAGTATTTTTGTCATTTTTCCCTCTCAACCCTTTTCTCCCAGTGCATGCCCACAGTGTGATGATTGTAATTGTACGACACCTTTGTTTGAGTGTGATGTACTTGGACACGCACATGACCAAAAATAAAGATCAAGATTACTTCATCATTGTGGCATTCACTTAGTTTAATAATTTAAATATTATTATTATTTATTACTTTTGTAGTTAATATCTATTCACCCTAAACTCCTTAAATGTGGAATGAGTACGACTTAATCATGAGCATTCAAGTGTGACTACTTGGTATCCCAGTAGTGTACCTACGCCATGCGCTTGGTAATCCCAGTAGTAGTCATGCATGAGGTCCAAGATATGTACGGATGATTAAGGGATGGATGCTCATCAGACTTAGGCTAGCTTAGATTCTCTCTCCCTTTTCCTCCTAGCTTAATTAAAGTTATTTTCCATTGCCTCCAGGAGTAGCACTAGGATAGAGACCACATCATACACCTCACTCTAGACTAAACCATACATGACAAAGCAAATACTAGTCTAGGTGGGAACACAGAAAATTGCGATCAACAAGTAACTATCTAGATACCACAACTAGCCCATCTATGGAGTTCAATCGGATCATGCGTGAAACACTCGTATTTGTATGGTTGAGTGTAGGGGTACCTCACCACTCATCACCAGCTAACTAATATCCTTTGTAATCATGGTCCAAATAATTGTTAAATAATTTTCTTAATTGAATTTCTCAATATCTTCCAAGTAGCCTCAATATATAATATTTTCTTCACATGAGACTTCTTAACTAAATTTTTAAATAAGTTCATAGTTAAATCAAAGTGAGCAACCTTGTTTTTGAGTTGTGATGATACAAAATTAGAATCACCATGGATGATGACAGATAATCACATTGTAACATATTCCATTCTTCTATCTAAACTTCTTCTAGCTAGTTTAGTGTAGGCATCTTCTACTTTTCTTTTGAAAAAGCTTTAATAAATAATTAATAACTATTATTTAATTCTATCCTTCCCCATCACAGTGTGGAGTAAGTTTACTTCAATATTCTTTAACTTTTCAAATCCACCCATTGAATCTAGTTATTGTGAAAATAATCCAATTTTCTAGAAAATAAAAAAATTGGCTATCTTCCTTTAATGTTAAGAAGATTACAAATTAGTGGTTTCATAACCCATAAACATTAGAATTTCTTCATAAACATTTTAAAAAATTGTAGAGCATGAGGCTCTAAAACTCACAATGATTGTTCTTAATGAAAGATACAACCGAATGAGATCTCTCCCACAAACATAGGATAGAGATTGAAACACACAATACACATAGGAGACACCAAGGCCAAACATAAATAATTGAATCAAGAGCTACATACACACTCATGTGCTCTTACACATATGCTCTCATACCACTCTCTTCTGAAATCATGAATCAATAATAATATTTATTAATAACCAAGGTTAAGAAACCTAGAAATCTTTTTTCAAGATCAACTTGAAGATTTGTAATTATTTGTAAATTTTCTCATCTTTTCTTGGCTATTTTACAGTTTAAAAGTACTAATTCGAAAGTTTCCCTAACTGTATGGTTTGTCTCAAGCATTTCCCAATACGTCTTAGGTTATTGCCATCATGTAGAAGAAACATCTCATCAACTTGGAAGATGTCTCCTATATGGGTGAGACATCTACTCTTAGGCTGAGATGTCTCACTTAACACATCTTAGGTCTATGGAAGATGTCTCATCTAAGACATCTCAATTCTAGGAGAGATGTCTCCTCAACTTGCCAAATGTCTTCTTCACTTCCTAGAAGTTTCCTGTGAAAGCTCAGCTCTTAGCCTAGACATCCCTTGGACTTTCAAGACATTTCCATTACATCCAAAAAATTACAATAATCATCTTTGGGGAGAAAAAGGGGATATGAAGATGTGTCCCTATACCATAGTGGCTTGCAACAACTTTGAATTAGTAAATACTTTAACAAAGGTAAGAAGAAGATAACAATATGAGAATTGTGAAGATGAAGAGTGATATTAATTTAGTACCTACCTTTAGTTTCTTTTCTAGAATGAAAAGCCACCTCACACAACTAACTTCCTTTACCATGATGTAGAGAAAATTCAGTAGAGGTTTTAAAATGACATTCTTTCTTCTTTAACACATATAGGATGGGCTATAATTTATGTCAATATAAAGTACGGCATTTTTAATTATGAGATTAAAACTATAGTCGTGATGGTTGTGTAGGCCTTGTTTTAGTCCTCTTCACTTACAAAACACTTAATAAGTTGATGCCTTAGAAGCATGACTTCTTTTAATGCATAATCCATTTTTATCATATGAAACAAAAATTGTAGAAATCTTTTTTGAATCCTAAAGAATCACCAAGTTTTTTCTAAATGAAAGATGAACCAACTATTAGTGTATGTACAAACAAAATCTTCAACCAATGATTAATCCTTTAACACTAGGAACTTTACAAATGTTATTAACACTAACTTTTCCAATTCCACACCAAATCCATTTTTTACTAGTTGTGTGATAAGATTGATGTCAAAGTAATGATATTACACACTAATCCTAGGGCCTAGATACCTACCATATTCCTTCTTTTTCACCATCAAGTTGATGCTCTAAGACTTATTTGATATGTCTTCATAATGGGCTATCATTGCTAAGTAAACTCTTATTTTCTTAATACTTTATTTAATAGTGGAGGATGAAGCTTCACCATTGGAAGTATCATCATAGATTTTGGATTGCATTGATAGTGATAGTGTCTCTAAAAATTCATGTTTTGAGATCTTTGGAAAGGTTGATTTTACACTTCATTTCCTCTTTGATGTACATTGTAATTGTCCATACCCTTTAACACTATAAAAATTATTTTGAAAAAATATCTTTGAATTCTAGAAATCATATTTATTGCACTTACCAACTTGTTCTCCATATGAAACTCACAATGTTAGTGACAGAGGTCAGCATCAAACTACTTTGATACCATGTTAAGATTTGTAATTAGAAAATCACCAGGACCAAGAAAATAGATAACAAATTATGTTGGCGTAAATTAGTATGAAAGCATTGATATTTAGCTACATTGTAATGTGATAAATACCATGGTGTTGATAATAATAGATTAGTAACATATCAAAAAGTATAAAACATGATTGATTGGCCACTCTAAATTTGTATATATTGTTGTGATCAAATTGTCATGTTAATTAGTAGAATGAACACAACGAATAGAATAGTATTTAATAAGTATTTGGAAAAATAATTCATTATTCAATATAATAATAATTTTAAACATCACCATGTTAGTGTGAACATGAATTCATAATGTCACCATATATAAATTTTATTTTGAATGTTGAGCTTGATAGCATACATTAAATTATTAATAATTGATATACTTTTCTTAGCTTAATGAAAACTTTCGCTACATCTTATTGCTTTGTATTTGCATACTGAAGATCTATTTAGCTATACCCAGATATGTCATTGTAAACTTCTTAAACAAATTTGTTTTCAACTTTTTCATTTCAGAAAAATAATTACTAAAGGATCATAATTACTAACAACCAATATATCATCAATATATAACAAAAGAATCATAAATTTACTTAATATGCTATCGTTTAAAAAAACACAATGATCAACTTCAAACCTGATAAATTATAGTTCATGTATAAACATGTTGAAGTTCTTGTATCACTATTTCAATGCTTATTTCAGTCCATATAAGCTTTTTTTTAACATGTCAACATAATTGTATCATTGCTGATTTACATAGCTTTCTAATTATTCCATGTGGATCTCTTCTTTTAGATCTTCATGTAGAAATGTTGCTTTTATATCTAACTATTTCAATTTCAAATATAAACAAGCTACTAATAATAATACAATTCAAATTGAGGCATGTTTTACAACAATAAATAAAATTTTAGAAAAATCAATACCTTCTCTCCATGTATATTTGATGTAGGGACACCTCTTCTAATCTCCTTTGTTCTTTCCCTATATTATTTTTGAAGGTTTTAGGCTTTATGAACATGCCTTGGAGTGCAAGAAGACATCTTGGCTAAGGCTTGGGGCTAACATAAGATGTCTTATGATTAGAGAAGACATTTTTTTCTAGAGTGTAGTCTTCTGAGGGAAGATGTCTTGTAGGAGAGAAGATGTCTTATTCAAGACATATCTGGTCAATAGGAGACATCTCCTCCATGGAGAAGATGCCTTTATCACATAGAAGATGTTTTTCATGTAAAATGGGATTTGATAGGAGACATCTTCCCAAGGCCAGAGATAACTTGAATAGCTAGGGAAACTTCCAAAATTGCTCATCCCAATTTGAGAAATAATCAGGGTAAGTTGGAGAAGGATGAAAACAAATGGAGAGAAGGTGAGAAGATCATGAAAATAACTAAATAGCCTTAGGTTAATTTAAGGAAAGGATTCTAGATTTTTTGTTTGCTTGTTGTTCATAAATATTGATGCAATTCACAAATGTTGATACTATGAGTAAGTAAGAGTTCTTGAAAGTGTAGAACTTAGTAAGAGTATGAGATAACATATTGAGTAGTGAGTGCATGTGTGATTACAACTCCCAAGGTCAATTGTATGATGTGTCAACTAGTGTGTTCTATCTTTTTGTGTCTTACTTGTGAGTTGAGATCTCAGTCTCACATTGTGGGAGAGATTTTCTATCGGTTGTGTCTTGCATTAAGAATAGCCATTGAGTAGTTGTATAGCCTTATGCTTTGCAATATTAATTGAGTTTGAAAGGTTTTGGATGTTTGAGGGTTGTAGAACCTTGTTATAATCTTCTAATTTAATAATTGAAGATAGATAGTTTTCTCATTTTCTAGCAAATTAATTATCTTTTCATAATATTTGGATTTACTAGTTGAAGATGATTTAATGGTGGAGTAAACTTGCTCCAGCATTTATTGGTACTAGAGCATCTCAAAGCTTTGGAGCTTTATTTTTATTATTGCTTGGATTTGGTTGAGGTTTTTGTCAATTTTAGATAGCACCAAAGAAGAAATAGGTGCAAGCACTGAATACAGATATGGAGAGCATGAGGTATGCCTTTTAGATGATGGTTCTCAATTGGATGAAATCAACACAAAGGTAGATAAGAATGCCAATCCAAACATATATAAACACATGAAGGTGATGAGCATGCATGTTTAGATGCAAAGGTTTCATAACTAGGTGGAGACGAAGTGGATGAAGAGAAAGAACAATTCAACTTGGGAGTGTAGAATCCCATTAGCCAAGGATTTCAATGGGAGGAAATTCTATTTCTTAGATGAGAATCTCAAGGACTTCAATTGTGGTGAATACTTCTTCCCTAGGTAAGCTTGATGAGGAAGATGAGGTAAAGCTTGCTAGAGTGTTTAGAAATGCTACAAGTACATTGAATTGTAGGTGGCACCAATGCTTTTGCAAGTTCGTTGAAGGTACTTAAAAAGCATTTCTAGTTGAAAGAGGTACCAAATAACTTGAGGTTACCTATTGTTGAATCTAGATTGGAAGATATGACTTCTACTTAATGGAGAAAGAAATCCTAGGGTTATGAAAGATGAAATAGTCAACCCATAAAAGATTTGGATTTTTTGAAATGCAGGTTGAAAAGCATAGTCTCGTTAGAGGAAAAAGAATATTATGAAGTTGAAATTCCTCAGTCAAGGTAACAAGGTGTTGGCACATTTGACCATTTCATGGAACAGCAAAAGTGATAAAATATGAATGATACAAGACAAAGCAAATATTCAAATGAAAAATATGATGGTTGTGCATAATCCCGAAGGTATCATTTGGATATTTATGGGTGAACCTATAGCAAAAGAAGACACTAACAAAAGGCTACAGAAGTGTTTCAACTCTCAGATAATAACAAAGAACCAATTGTGAAGGAAAATTTATCACGCTTCTGTGTGAGGGAAAGATTGGAAAGCTTTATTGGTGTCGACAATCCCATAAATATGACAATAAGAAATTAAAATTAACCTTATCTTGAGTCACCATTACAGGACTCCAGCGGACGTTTATGCAGTAAATAGTAGTTCACAGCCACTATATGCATGGATAAGGTATTAATTTTTTTTTCAATATTACGCGACAGAAGAAGGAAAGTGGATGGTTGGAGGCCCTTCAACACATGATGCCTTCAACGATGACAACACGACGCAGTGCAATGCGGCCTCCAATTTTGCAGAAGATATGCAACAGGGGACTCGAGCGTAATGAATTTAAAGTTGGGGGCATGGTAGAAGCGACGGTGTCGTACACACAGGTTGCCCAGAATGTGGGCCAATGCCATGATTTCTTGCTTGGAAATGAAGCTGAGCCTTCTAGTACGTGTGGTTTAGATGTGCCCTCTCTAAGTGCAGTTGCTCACAGCACCCCCAGAGTAGCGATAGGCTTGCATCTAAAAACAAAAAAAATCCCTGGCCCTCATTCTCCATCCTCCATTTAGAAAGGCGCAGGCTCTCCTTGGCTTCCGTGATGTTCCTCTGACATTAATTACCAGTAGAAATTGGTAATATGATTCGTGCTGAAAATCTAAAGCTTTGTGAAAAATAGAGACATCAACGAGGCCTCCAGCGGCGACATCATGCTCATGGGAGGTTCTATGCGGATCTCGAAGGTCCAGTAGCTACTTCAGGACTTTTTTAATGGCAAGGAGCCCTATAGGAGCATCAAACCCAACGAGGCCATTGCCTACGGTGCAGCCATACAGAACACCATTCTCTTTGACGAGTCCAGCAACAAGGTTCAGGACCTGCTCCTCCTCGACGTAACTCCGTTGTCCCTGGGCATCAAGGCGGAAGGCGTCAAAAACAACATCATCATGATCAACGACAAAGTGTGGCTGATCAATGATGAGAATGAGTGCATGGTCCGAGGGGAAGAAAGGATAAAGCAAAGGTTACAACAGTCGCAGATTTTTACGGAACACACGGCAACATTATCGAACAAGGTGGCAGAGCCTTCTTATGTGGTGACAGTTGATATACAGTTCTGGCAGGGGGGGATAATTTAAAACCATTTACCGACAGTTCCAAGACTAGCGCCTTCACATTCAAACTTCATATTTTGAGCCACCACTGGATTTAAATTTCTGTTTCCAGCAAATTTTACACAGGTTCAAAGTGCAAATGCAAATAATTTATTTATATAAGCTTACACGGATTGGCTACTGCCACCACGAACATCTACACCAAGGTGGATATTGCATTATCTTTTTACCACCACCTTGTTCATAAAATTACTAGGGCTTCAATAGTATTTAAAACTTAAAATTCTAGACAAATAAAAATAAAAATAACAATTATATGGAGCTATTGGATTTATTTTAAAAACTATTGCTTACAAAAGCGATATTTGTAATATTTACACATGCCAATGTTAGCATGATTTTCTCCTAACTTTCTAACTTCCTAACTTCCTAAGTTATAACCTCCTAACTTGTTGGGCAAGTAATCTTCCTAGCTTGTTGAGCAAGTAAGATATCCTAACTTGTTGGGCAAGTAAATAACTTCCTTACTTGGGAGAAAAGTTAGCTAAGATATTTTAGAATGTAACTACCTTTTGAGCCCTATAAAAAGGCTTCAGGGGTAAGAAGAAAAGAGGTCTCACTTATCACACACTTTGGGGACTACTAGCTCTCACTTGGAGACACACTTTGGCTCTTGGAAGAGCATTGTAAAGAAGAAATTGTGAAGGATTGCTTGTAAGATGACTTGCTAAAGAAAAGATTTCAGCCTCTTTGTCATAGTCCTGTGAGTTATGTTTTGNAAGATGACTTGCTAAAGAAAAGATTTCAGCCTCTTTATCATAGTCCCGTGAGTTATGTTTTGTCTTTATTTTGTTTAAATTATTTAGCTAGTGGTTTAGATAGTATCATGCTTGGCAAGTAATTTTGGGATTTTTAGATTGCTCTTATTGTTTCTTGTT
>MNCI01005648.1:90324-121768 GCA_015680685.1 Gnetum montanum | reverse complement strand
GAAGTGTTTACTCGTATCATTTTACCTTGTTTAAGAATTTGAGATATTTACACAAATCTTCTTTCTTTTTCTCTTCTGTCTATTTCAATTGAATCTCGCTCTATTTCTAGTTTTCTTGTGGAACTATCTCTTTCTCTGGGGAAAATTAGAAGTAGATTCATAGAGTTGTGCTCAAATGTTTTTGAAAAATTTTATTTCNTAGATTCACAGAGTTGTGCTCAAATGTTTTTGCAAAATTTTATTTGTTACAAATAGGTATTATACGCATAGACTAGGCAATTAAACAAAATAGGAACTCTCAATGACTCACAGTACTTGGCAAAGTTGGCTGAATCTCTTTAAGATAAGTCATTTGTAGTTTACACACAACGCAATCATTTTATTTTTCACAACCGTACACCGCAATAGCACACACACATACTCACATTAATTGCTGAGTCTATTTGGAGGTATCTGAGCCTTGGTGTTGCCAGAGTCCAGTAGGCACCTAAATCCTATTCGAGGACACTTGTTGGCGGTCCTGTCCCAAACGGTCGCCAACACAAGGATATCAAAGAGTTCTACATCAAATTTTGTAATCTATTCCATCAACCTAACATAAATTGGGAGGAGTATGAATAGGATTTAATATTTTTAGGATAGCTCAAAATGGTGCATTAGTAGGAGTTGTCTTTTTATGAGTCATGAACTCTTAATGAGGCTTATGATTTGATACTCAAAGCTATGAAGAAATTAAGTGGATTCGAAAATAAGAGCAAACAAACTTTCAAGGGGAAGAAGAAAGGATTCAAATATGAAAAGGAATTCAAGTTCAAATTTGAAGGCAATAATGGCATCCATGACAAGAAGACTAGAAGAGATGATGAGAAGGGCAAAGCCAAGGAGGACCAAGGAAAGGAAGGCAAAGGTTAAGGTAGCAACACACTAAAAATCTAGTAGTTCGAGTGTGGAAAGTGTGGACACAAGTAATGGAAATGTCCACTTCATAAGGCAACCAAGGAAAATGATGTACAAACCATGGAGGTAGAGGAGACATCAAGCCAAGTTCTTCAAAGAAGTAATACTAATGCTGCAAAAATTAAGAAAGCTTTTGAATTAAATTCTTGTGTATTCATGGGGAATGTAAATAGAGAAGAATAGCCTAATAGAAAATTGTTGTTTTGGATTGGGGCTAGATGTTTTCTTAGTAGAAAATGGATTCATATTTTGAAAGGTTATTTCTTTTAGATTAGTTGCTAGATTGAGTTTGATAACTAATCCTCATTTTAGGCCATATAAGGTGCATTTCTTGTTGAGAGATTTTTCATAAAAGGTGAGGGAATAATGTACCTTAAAATTTAAAATTAGAGGCTTTCATGATGTTGTAAAGTGTGATGTGCTTCCAATAGATTGTGCTTATTTAATTCTTAGTAGACCTTGGAATTTTCACAATGGTGCTTAGTTTGATGAAGTAAGAAATGTGTGGATTTTAGCTAGATCTAATGAAACCCATGGGTTAATTCCAATGATAGGTAAATTTGTAAGGTATCAAAGCTTAATTAATGCTTTCTTAATCCTTCTAGAAGAGAGAAAATATATTAAGGAACATGATAAAACATGTTTTCATTTTGTTGTTATGACAATAGTTACTACTAACCATGATGAGGTGTAGGTTGAAATTCCTATAGGTATACTAGGCTTGAAGGAAAAATTTTCCAAAGTGTTCTAGGGAAAATTGGATGGATTGCCACCTATGTAGAATGTACAAAATTAGATTGATTTTATTCTTAGTGCTACCATTTCAAATAAGAAAGCTTATGAGATGATATGAAATTAGTGGGCTGAATCGTAAAGGTAAGTAGAGGAGTTATCTGTAAATGGTTTCATGAGGGAATCCATTTTACATTATGTAGTTCCAACATTGCTTATGCCAAAAAAGAACAATGATGAATGGAGGATACTAGTGAGTAAACAGAATAACATTGAGGTATAGGTTTTCTATTCCAAGGATGAATGATATTCTTGATGTCCTTACTAATGCTAATATTTTTTTTGAAAATTTGATTTGAAGGGTGGTTACCATCAAATAGAAATTAGGCCTAGTGATAAATGGAAGATCAAGACATGGGATGGATTGTTTGAGTGGTTGGTGATGCCATTTGGGCTCATGAATGCACCTACTACATTCATGAGATTGATGCATGCTGTATTGAAGGACTTTATTGGTAAGTAATGTATTGTATTTTTTGATGATATTCTGGTATATAGCTTTAATGAGGAAGAGCACTTGGATCATTTGAGGATGATGTGTCTTAAGTTGGAGGAGGCATAGTTGATAATCAATGTGAAGAAAAGTCATTTCTTCAAGAGGAAAATCAAATATATGGGGTATGTGGTTTCCAAAAAGCAAGTTCAAATGAAAGCTACCAAGATGAAGGCTTTTAGGAATTGGACAACTCCTAAGAATATTAGGAAGGTAAGATCATTTCTTGGTTTAGCAAGTTTTCATAGATGCTTCATAAAACATTTTAGTGATATTTCATGGCCTATGTTTGCTTTGTTAAATAAAAATAAAACCAATGGAGGTACTATCATATTCAAGATGAAATTTTATTTAAAAATAGAGGGGTATATATTTCTAATTGTGATTTTTGGAAAAATATTTTGTTTCAAAAGCATTGTAGTGGCATGGTAGGTCACATAGGTAAGGATAAAACATTGGAACTTGTTGATAGATACTATTTTTAGCTTGGTATGGCAATTGAATTTTCAAAATTCAAATTGGAATGTTTGGCATATGAGAAGTTCAAAGGAGGTAAAGGAATGGATGGGCATTATATGCCTTTGCCATTTCCCAAGGGTCCCTAGGAAAGTGTGTCTATGAATTTTGTGGGTAGTATTTGAAAAATAAAAAGTGAGAATGATGCAATTTTTGTTGTTGTTAACATGTTATACAAGATGACATACTTCATTTTATGCATGAAGATGAGTGATGCTTCTCATGTTGTAAATTCATTTTTCTAGCATGTTATGAAGTTGCATGGAATGCCTTTGAATATTATTAGTGAGAGAGACTTCAAATTCACAAGTCACTTTTGGAGGTCCCCTTAAAAATATTTTGAGAGAAAGTTGAATTTTTCTAGTGCATATTGATGAGTCATCATAGGTTTGATTGCATTGACATGATTGTGTCAATGCATACCCATTCACGCATGATTTGATGTGTCGATGCATACACATCAACAAAGTCTCTAGTCTTGCCTATATAAATGCATGCACCCACTATATTTATGGCATTTGTTGTTAAGTAGTAAAGCGAAGCTCTTGCAGGTTTTTCATTTGAGAGTTAGAATATTTTATAAGTGCCCATAGTAATAGTTAAGAACTGTACAGATCTTTATTTGAGCATTGATGTACCTAGGCACCTTAGTGTGAATGGCAATAAAGATGAGCTTTCTTAATAAACCTTGTAGCACTTGGACTTAGCCCAATATTTACTTAATGCATCTACTATTCATGAAATTTAATTTAATGTATTTAATTTATTAATTTAATACAAATAATTAATGCATATAAGTATGACCATCTCGAGCATACATTAACACCTGGTAATCCTAGTAGCGTTTACACTTGGTAACCCAGTAACATTGCAACGTGTTTAGGATGTGTACAATAGATGGGAACAAATGATTGTTTTAGGATTAGTCTAAAGCATTAATTAGTTATTAGATTAATCAAACATTTAATTACTTTATTTTCTACAGTTAGGTGAATTAAATGAAAAATATAAAAATGATGCAAATCATGTGCCTCAGTTACACTTAACCATACCCTTGAACCTTACATGTGGAACTGAAAAGACAATGATCACATCCTTGATATTTAGTACCTATATAATGTGTACTTAGAGAGCTAAAGTCTATGGAATTTTACTAGATCACTTAGTGAATGTTGGTGATTCATATGGTTGGGCATAGGGATTGCTCGCTACTCATCATTAGTGCCATTGTCAGGGATTTTAGTTAGTTATGTGCACTACCTAGGAAGTTAGTAAAATTATCCAATGACATTATAACAAATATTAAATTCAAAATATTTAAGTAAAATAATAATAACAAAAGCACACTATTTTCACAAGAACTGATATGGCTTTTTCTTGCAGGGAAGATTCTCCATCATGGTTCATAGGCAATTCCAATAAGCAAAGGCAAGAAGGCTTGAAACCACTTGTGCTCCAACAATTTAGAGTGGTCTATATGCATTTGAATGAGTGCGCTCCATATTTTACCTTCATCCTACACCAAAATGAACAACTGTAGTGGAGGAACATGGAGGGTAACATCATGTTGTTGCTTGATCGCTTAGTTCCTATGATGCTGCTTCACAATCTCATGAAAATGGGCATTGCAAGACTCAACGCTAACTATGAGGTGTAAGATCATTTATGTTAGGATTATCATCCCATGGAGGCTCAGAAAAAGATGTATCAGCAAATGGAAGCTTGCTATGTGGCATCAAAAGGTAAATAGTTCATAACCCCCTTATTCCTATTAGGCCAAAAGGAAGGGGAAGATTCCTTTATAGGAACTTCGTAATACAATGATTCTACTCCTCTCTTTGAGGAGGAGGTACTTAATTAGAATCTACTTCCATTGTAGATAACCTTGGTTCTAGGAAGAACAAATCCCATGACTATGGGGCCTCAAAGGAGGGGGGTCAAGGCAGGAACTATGATAAGCATCATGACAATGACAAACATGGTGATTATGGCTATGACCAAAGAAAAGGAAGTAGTAGGTACCATTCATGTGCTATCCTTCCTTCCTTTGCACCTTCATTGTCCTCATCATCTTCCTCCTCTAACTCCAACCAAAGTTGTAGAGGAAGAGACCATGATGGAGGTGACTGACGTGATAGGGATTACCATAGATCTCGTTGGAATAGTAGAGACCAATGGCATGGGCAATCAAGGGAGGTCCACCACAAAGAGAGAAGGGATAGCAGAGGACATCATGGACATCATGGTCATTATAGGAGCCATGACTATGATGAGCCTTTTCTTATAACCAAAACCATGATCAACATTGCAAAGGTTGTACGGATTCCAATAAGGCACATGAAGGATAGCTAGATTAAATAGTTGGACATGAACAATATTCCTAAGTTTAAAGGGGGATACAAGTTTGATCCATAGAACCATCTCCAAGCCTTTCATGATGCATGCACCTTACAAAACATTGAGAATGAATGGTAAAAAGTGAAGCGATTTCTTTGAACACTCATCAAGGAGGCTGAAAGTTGGTACTGGTCCTTAGAACTAGAATCAATCTAATGATGGAGTACAATGCTTGAACTCTTTAATGACAAGTATAGAATCTACTCCCAAGTGTCTAACTTGAGAAAGTAGATTCAAGGTTGGAAGCAAGGAACACATGAATCCTTGGTTGTGGCCATGGGATGAGATTACTCATTGTTGCACCGATGCCTAGGCTATGGCTTTTCTCAAAGGGAGCAACTATGCCATATCATATATGGAATCTAAATAGAAATAAGGAGTACTCTTGGGGTCTATGCCTAAGGGATGCTTTCATCAGATCCAAACGTTCATTGAGCAAGTGGTCAAAGAAGAAGGAGACTTGAGAAAAAGGGAAAGTACAGAGGAATACAATAAGCATCCTTCCATTTGCAAAAGGAAGGTTTGGTTTTGTGATAATGAGAAGGAGCACCACTTGATGAAGTGGTGCAATGAGAAATCTTGTTAATACAAAAATCTATTTTTTAATATTAGCCAAGGTAGATAAAATGTGGGATGCTTTGGATGAAAAGTTCCAAATTCCCCTTAGAATTGCTGAAGAGAGCAAAGAGCAGGGTAGTGGTTGTAATCGAAGAAGAATGAAGGAAGTTGAACATGCCCATCAGAAGGGTAAGGACAAAGCTACTACTATGGAAGAGGTTGCCAATTCTAAAATGGATGATGATTGTGGGTGTGACATTTGCCAATATGAACATCCCAAGGGATGTTCCTCAATTATGCCACACTTGCAAGAATATGGGATGTATGCTTTGAGTCCCAAATTGGTAAATTAGAAAACACCCATGAGGTTGCCTTATCTTTAAGGCAACTACAGGGAGTTCCACCAACAAGCCTACTATTCAAGTGGAGTGCCACATCAACCTCATGAGTAGTACCAGTAGTTGTAGCAACCATAGTCATAGGGGATGCCACCACCAAGGTAGAAGTATGCTTACCGATAACCAGATTCGTACAGGTATTATGTTTAGCAACCCATTTCTCTATGTGACTCTTATAGTCACACTTCTTTCCAGCATCACTACTACCCTCCTTAATATTATCAAGCATAATATTCAAGAGGGAAGTCTCCATTTCCCTATTTCCATCCTCATTCTTCTACACCTATACCTCCACCCTTAACTTAGTTGTCACTTATTCCATCCATGCAGGGTGAAATCTCAATCCAGCCATAGTAGAGAAATTCCACAAGGGCTTTTAACCTACAGTTGGTTCCTTAGTTGAGTGGTTCAGATACTAAGCCTAAAAAATGTTCCTCTTTTTAAACCAATAGTCCTACCAAGCCGTCATTGACACCTACACTTTTTAATCTAGCTTCTCTTTCATCCTTTACAACATCCTTCTAAAATCCTTCAAGTCAAATTTCTTCCAAAGTTCATACTGTAATGTTGAATCACATAGTAATTGATTGAATAAAAGTTGGCCACCTTTCTAGGAAGAGATCTGATGCTTGGAGTCCCCTTATTTACTTGTAAATCGCTAGGAATGAACCTTTCAAGGTTCTTCCAGACCCAAATTCTTATGTCAATTTGATTTTGCATGAAATGTACAAAGCCTATAACCTACCTCCTCTTAATAACAACAACATTCATCTTGAGTTAGCAGATTAGTCCATCACTATCCCCTTGGGATTGATGAAGGATATCATGACAATATTTTATGGATGGTCATATCCTGCTAATTTCCTAGTAATTTGTGTGGATAATTGAGAGGGTGAATTTCCAATCATCATGGGAAGGGCATGGTTAAGTAAAATTGATGCATAGTTGGAAACTAGAAACCTATCCTTGGAGATTTTCCAGGAAACTAACTTTGGAAAGATAGAGAGAAAGCACATTCCATGCATCACATACAATGACATAGGGTGTCACCACATGTAGAAATTATGGACCGTTAAAAGTACCACACTTACAACATGCAGGTAGTGTGTAGATGTCATGAAAGTGAAAAGGTGCTTGTATGTAGTAGTAATAAAATAGGAGGTCACTGAGTGGCTGACAACTAAAGTAGAAATAAATTCATCACTATGCATGGAATAGACGAAGACCCTAATAAGTGCCTGTGTTGAAGACATGGATGAACTGGAGCAAGTCCATTGCCAACTCTTTGATGAAATTAATGAAACCAATTGGGGAGAGTTGGAAATCCTTGAGAGCTTTAAATAGAAGCCCCTTGAGTTGAAAAATGTATTAGCTAAAATGGAATATTCTTTTTTGAACAATGGAAAGCTGGTCATGATCAATGCCAACCTTACTCCTATGCACAAAAAAAAGCTATTGGAGGTGGTCAACAAATGGCCAACAATCTTTGCTTGGTCATATCATGAGTTAATTGGAATTGATTCAAGGATATGCTAGCATCAAATTTACATAGATTTCTCCATTAAACCAATGAGGTAGTCATAGTGATGATTGAATCCCAAACTCAAGTAGATTGTTAAAGAGGAAATTGAACAACTCTTGAAGGCGAGGTTCATCTATGCCATTGCGGATAGTGAGTGTGTTAGCCCACTCATGATTGTGCCAAAGAAAGGTGAAAAATGGAGGTTATGCATTGATTTTATGTTGTTGAATATGGCAACATTCAGGGATCATTTTCCTATGTTATTTGCAGACCAGGTGTTGGACACAATATCTGGGCATTGCTATTACAGCTTTCTAGATGGTTATACTAGCTATAACCAAATCTAGATAGCATTAGAGGACTAGGAAAAAACCACATTCACAAGTTCCTGAGGGACTTTCATATATAGAAAGATGCCATTTGGCCTATGCAATGCCACTACAAGATTCCAATGCCTTGTCCAACATTTTTCAATAGTAGATCAGTAGCAGGGTGGAGGCCTTCATGGATGAATTCTCTACTTATTAGGCTACATTCAAGCAAGCCCTGGACTATCTTGAGCAAGTACTAAAAAGGTGCATGGAGAAAAAACTTAGGCTCAATTGGTAGAAAAACAATTTGATGGTCTAGGAAGGCATTGCATTAGGACACAAAATTTCATAGAAAGGGATTGAGATGGACCTTAAAAAAAATAAGGGTCATCCAGGGAATAAACAATTAAAGATGAGAGGTCATTCCTTGGACACACTGGCTATTACCGATACTTAATTAAGAATTTCTCTATGATTGCTAAACTATTGGTGGAGTTGACAATGAAGGATGCTCTATTTATCTAGACTTAGGAATGTGAACATGCATTCCAACAACTCAAGCAATAGCTTATGGATAATCTAATCCTATGAGCACCTAATTATTCTAGATCATTTCACATTGTGATGGATGCACCCAATTATGCCTTGGGGGCATGCTTACATAGTTGAATGATCAAAAAAATTCTTACTACATCCACCATGCAAGTAGGAGCATTGTGGATGCATAGCTAAACTACACCACCATGGAGAAAGAACTAATGATAGTGGTGTATTCTTTGGAGAAATTCTAACACTATGTGCTAGGATATGAAGTGTTTATGCACAAAAACCATAGTGCAATTTAGTTTCTGATGAATAAACCAATGGTGAGGCCCCATGTCATACTGTGGTTGGTGATCTTACAAGAATTCGATCTAACCATGGTGGATCGAACAGAGACTAAGGATGTGGTTGCTAACCACTTGTCTCAGTTGAGATGGGACAACAAAAAGGATGAGAACCCACTTTGAGATCAATTTTTTGATGAACTTCTCTTTTCTGGAGATGTTACTAAACAAGTGCCCACTAAAAGTAACTAGTAAGATGGCATTCTCACCTACCTTCTCACTCAGGAGATGCCATACGAGTGGGACAATAGGAAGAAACAAGAGTTTTTTCACTAGGCAAAACACTTCATGGAAATTACCATACACCTTTATAAGGTATGCATCGATGGCTTGGTTTGATGGTCCATACTTGATGATGATAAACTATGTGTTCTTCAAGATGCTAATGAGGGCCCTTGTGGGGGCCATTATGTTGGGAGATGAATGATCATTAAAATCCTTATGGTAGGGTATTACTAACCAACACATTTTAGGGATGTCCATCACTTCATCCGCTCCTATGAATGCTACCAATGTGATGGTGGGATGATCACTTATATGGAGGGGCCTCAACAATGGATCCAATAGCTAGAGCCCTTCGATATTTGAAACATTGATTTCATGGGCCCCATTACTTCCATGTCCAATGGAAAAGCATACATCATAATAGCTATTGACTACTACACTAAATGGACAGAAGCTGTGACTATCATAGATTGCACATCTTCTATGAATTCTTAGTTTGTGCAACATGTTGTAAATAGAGTTGGGATGCCATGTGCATTTATTTTTGACAATGGAACTTATTTTTCAAGCATCACTTTTCAAAAGCTCATGCAATGCTTGGGGGTTGAACACAAATTGACAACTCCATATCACCCCAAAGCCAATGATCAAGCAAAGGTTACTAATAGGTAGATCACAAAAATACTAATAAGAAGAATTAGTAAATATAGGAGGGATTAGAGCACCAAACTCAATAATGCCCTTTGGACTTATCAGTCCACTTGAAAACTTCCTATTGGCTACTCTCCCTATGAGCACATGTATGGAAAATTACTAAACTTCCCATCCAAGTAGAACTTCATACACTTTCAATGGCTTGTAACCTTTGCCTTCACCTGAGCCTAGCATGCTAGATGAAATTTTTTTAGTGGCCTTGTCATCTAATGAAGTGCATAAGGCATTTAATAAAAAATGCCATGACCTTAGTATTAGGAAAGTGAAATTTCAACTAGAAGATAAGGTCCTATATTGGAATCTCACACATGTTTCATAAAGAACTAAGTCCCAAACGTTGTGGGAAGGACCTTATATTATCTATGAAACCTTTCCCTCTAGGGCCATGTTAATTTACAAACCTGAATGCCCAAATAAGAAGCTGCTAGTCAACATACAACAAATAAAACCTTTCTAAGAACCTAAGAGAGCTAGTGATTGCAACACTTCAATGGATGGATAAGCATGCTCAATTTTTCAAATCTTCTCATTTCAACTTAGTCATGGGGGAGATGCCCATCCATGCTAAACCAAACATAGTGGATCTTCTTTTTTTCATTTTTTCTATTTTTCACGATTTTTATTTTACACTATTTTAAGTACATTTTCTCTTTCTTAAATATTTTATGATTTTTTCTATATTTTACTTTATTTGGTATGGAATTTTTCTTATGTTTTTCTTTTCTTCCTTTATTGCCACTAGGACTTCGTGTAGCTGTAGTTGTTAATTGATGGTGGTTTTTGTGATTATATTATTTGATTGCTAATGTTTAAATTCTATCTTTGAATTTTGATGTTGATAACTATAACATGGTTTCTTTTAATGATAACAAGCAATGAGTCCATGTCATTTGTCAATCCACATAACTCTACGGTATTCCTTTATTTTATAAATATGAGGTTCCTTCTTATATGTAACTTATAATGAACTTGTGACCTTTTTAGTTTCCAAATTTGCGAAGGATTAAATGAATAGACAAGGGTGTAACTTCAAGGGAATTTGATACTTTTGGTACTTGCCTATCCTTTGGGATGCATCAATATTCTCATAGGTCATTTTCCATTTCTATGTTGACCAATAACAAGAAGCTAAGTATTTATATGGTGTGGTTTTCATCCAAAAATCCAAAAAATCCAAAAAAGAAGAAGAAGAAAAAAATAGAATAATGGAAATTCAAAAAACACCCCTTAAAAAAATAATGGCCTACAAGCATTGGTTATGGGACTAGAAAGACATGTTGCCCATGCCTGAAGATCCCCTTTAATTAAGGCCCATCTCCCTTCATGATTTTCTTTTCTTCTCTTTTTGGAATGATGATTCATCTATGGGAATATTCTTGTGCCTTTGGGGGTGGACAAGTCTAAGAGTGTCTATGCAAAGTCACTGGAAGTTGTTGGTTTTAATTTGGACTACGCATGAACATTATCAGGTCATATTAACCAAAAAATCCATAAGGGACTTCATGTGACCACAATACGGGACTCCATCCCACACTCTACTTTATCTGCTTATGCTTTTCATAACTCACCTCATTACCTTTTCTCATGTTCATTTCAATGTCTTGGTTTGATATGGTCAAAATTCTTTGATAGTCTCTTTAGTGATTTTGTACTTAACTAACCATAATAATTAATCATCCCTAGGGTCCATGGACTCCTTGGTTTGAGGACATGTAAGAGCATTAAGGGCATGAGCTTACTATGGGGAGGACCCACTTGCATACTCCTTGGTTGGGATAGTTCAATTCTATGTCCCTTAGGCATTTTTGCATTCAAAGCTTTTGCATTATACATCAATTACATCTAGTTGTGTACTTATTCATTAATGTTCTCCAAGAAAAAATCTCCTTTTTTGTGAGTTATCTAGCCCTCTTCATGTATTTCATCATGTTCTAGGATTTTATGGCTTGATTTGGACTCCAATTTTATTCAAAACTTTCTTATTTTTTGCTTATTTTTCTAAGTGCAAATTTTTTGCAAATAGTTGCATTGACATGACCCTATCAACATGATCATGTTGATGTAGAATAAAAATTATTTATATATACTATGGAACTTAGCCATTTTTTTACACATTTCTTCCAAATGAATGAGGAGTTTTTGCCATTTCAAGAGCCTAGAGCCTTCTAGAGCCCATAACTTGTAAATTACTTGTCCAATTAACCTTGTTTTTTTGATCCTATAGCTACTAGAGGTGAGCTCTACATCATGGGGGCCACAAGCCCTTGGTCAATAAAGTAGCTAAATGCTTGTAGTTTTATTTCATAGTCTTATAGAATAGTCAATGAGTGCCCACAATGTGGATTTGAGTTAGTTGTAGAACATCTTATTTGAGTGGCAGTGTACCTAGACACATTCCATTAATGAAAATAAGATTAAGATTAATTTATATTGATTGCAACACTTTGACTTAGATTAGATTTATTTTTCTATGTAATTTACTTTACATGTACTTAGTTAATATTTATGTTTCTATGCACATTAATCAATTGTTGGAATTAGCATGACCAGTTTTGAGTGTAAACATTTGTTTGCTTGGTAATTTCAATAGCGTTATTGCTTGGTTTGTGTTGTAGCATAATGGTTGGTAATCCCAGTAGTGGATATGTGGATTTAGGATGTGTATAGAAAGTTGGCTGTAGACACTAATTGCCTGTAGGCTAGTTTAGACTTTATCGTATCATTGTTAATTAGATTAAATAATTCATTTCTCTATTATCATTAGGAGTAGCATAAGGCCAGTACAAGATCAACAAGCGTATGCCTCACTTTGGACTAAACCATATGTGACAAAGCTACTAGTAGTTCAAGTGGGAAGCTATCATCCTATGATTAACACTTAATGATCTAGATGCCAAACTAGTCCAATCCATAGAATTTGACCAGATTATGCATGAATGCTTGTAATTCATATGGTTGGGTGTAGGGGGTCTTTGCCACTCATCATTGAAGCACTTAACTAATCTAAAAATAAGCATATGTTTCCATTTTCCATACACATCTTGAACATGTTGCAATACTACTAGGTTATTAAGTGTAAATGCTACTAGGATTACTAAGCATTAATGTTGGAGGCTCATGCTACCATCAAACACATGCAAAAACTCCATGAGAAAATTCTATAGTAGTAGCAGGTTGGACTAAGTGGTGATCTCTTTATCTACCAATTAGCACTGATCCCTATGAATGAGGTCACTCATACAATTAGCTAGTTGGAGGACACGACACCATTATTTTTTTCCCAATGAATGTAGGCTCTTGTGCATTTAAATCCTAGTGTCCAAGAGGTAAAAATGTCCATCCTAGAACAATAACAATTTCTAGAAATCTTTGAAAATACTACTACTTTCTTAGTGTGCCTAGAAGAGGGTGAGGGATCAACTATCTTGGTGATGCAACATCAAGGATAGGAGACAAAGGTCAAGGTGGTGGCTGATAGAGTGCGTGAATCACTCAATGCTCCTATGGTCTTTGTGCTAGATGTTGTTGTACTTAAGGATGTGTAGATGTCCACAGGAGCAACAAGTAAAGGTTCAACCTAACCCAGCATGAAGAATTGTTAGATCAACTGGTTGGGGCTGAGCAACCAATTCTAGAGGTATTTGACCTTTTGGACAACATCACTATAACCCTAGTCGGTGGTTTTGGAGGCTAGGGGTAGGTGCATCATCACTAATGTCCAACTTGAAGCAACCACATCTAAAAATTGGTGCTTGGTTGCTAAAGTTATGGAATTAAAAACTTGCTTAGCTAATCCTACTTTTATTGGCTAGGACTTGACTAGAGATGAAGCTTTCTTACAGCTTCAGAAGAAACTTAAATTGGTTGAGAATGCTAAGAATGCTGTGATCTTTGATGAGTCCATTGTAGCAACAATGGCTTATAACACTACGAATGAATTACCAGAGATTCGTAATGAGAATGTAGTTCTAACAAAGGAAAACTATCACTTGTGTAATGTTGAGCTTCACAAGGACTAAATGGTTGAATATCTAAGATAACAGTAGGAGTATCTTGCCAAGGTAACCATGGATCCAAGAAGTTTGCTAGAAAAAAATTGTAATCTCTCAATGTAGGAAGTTTGTGCTCTTTGCTAAAAACTAGCAATAAAGGTCTTCACTTGGAAGAATGAGGTTCTCAAGTTTGAAAGGATCAAGAACCATTATAGGGACTAGGTTGGCCTTCAAAAGGAAACCATTGAAAAAGAAATCAAACTGATGAAAGTAAAAGTCAATGAGACCCTCTAGTAGTTTCAACAAGAAGGTGAGATGTGGTAGCCCATCTTTGATGGATTAAACACATATAACAAGGTAGAATTCTACCTCAAGGAGCTATAGATCTAAGAGATGAGAGAGTACATGAAGCTCACCAACCTTCATTATGCAAAATTGGCAATGCTAATAGTCAGAAGGCCAAGGTTAGAACTAGAGAAGCAAGTGGCCAGCTCGTACCTCTTGTATGAGGTAGAGTTCAGGCATCATAAGGAGACAAAGAAAAAGTTAGAAATGGAGAATGCTAAACTCAAAGTTCTAAAAGCCTAATTCATAGATCAATGATCAATGGCTGAGAACCTAACAAAAAGAATGAATGATACTAGGAGCTACAAAATTCTATCTAAGAATTCGACATTAAATGCAAATAATTCATTACCTAGTTTGTCAACATGAAGGATTTGTTCCTTGCCATGCCTTTTTTATGAGATGTTTCTATATCATCCCACATGGACGATGTTGCATGGACCATCTATGATCCTCAAAGTAAGGAGAAGAAGATGAAAGCATTATTGAATACTTTTCATCTTCTACTAGTAGTTGTAGTTGTAGTAGGAAAACCACAATTGTAATAGCCTCAACCACAATAGCCACATGCACTAGAGGAATTGGAAGGTCCTTCAGCATCTTAGGAGCCTCTACTACTTGGGATTGTTTGATTTTTTCCTCTTGTCTTCAAGCTACTTGAGGGGTTTAGCTATCAATTTTGTCATGATGTTAAATTTTTTTTCATGAATATCAATTTTTGTAAAAGTTATAAATTCATACACTTACACACTTAGCCTTAGTCTGAGTTAGTGTGTGTGTCAATTAGTTAGTTAATAATCCAATACCTTTTCAAAGTTTTGTAAAAAGCTTGTTTCTACTTTTTTTCACTTGAGGATGAGTTTTCATTTAGTTGTGAGGCTATGATGAATCATTGTGGGTTTGACTATGTCAATGCAATCATGTTGACGTGTACCCATTGATGTTGCTACATCAATGTGTACTCATCGATGCATGATTCGATGTGTCAATGCATATGCATCGATGGAGTGTCTAGTCTTACCTATAAAAATGTGCACACCCACTACATTTATGGCATTCATTTTTAAGTAGAATAGTGAAGCTCTTGTAGTTTATTCATTTGAGAGTTAGAATATTTTGTAAGTGCTTGCAATAGGATTGGAGAAGTGTATAGATATTTATTCAAGCATTGATGTACTTGGACACTTTAGTATAAATGGCAATAAAGACAAGATTTCTTAATAAACCTTGCAACACTTGGACTTAGCCCAATATTTACCAAATTCATTTACTATTCATGTAATTTAATTTCACGCATTTAATTAATTAAATGAATATAGATAATTAATGACATAATTTACATTTGTAAGTATTGGATAAGTTATGTTTGCAAATGTAGACATTTACATAAGTGTAGGGAAAATTTACATGTTTGCAAGTATTGACATTATGAAGATGTCTTGGAAAAAAAGAAGATGCATTGGATAAGGCTTGGGGCTAATAGAAAATGTGTTAAGATCAAAGAAGAAGGCTTGTTAGAAGTACAGTCTTCTTGGAGAAGATATCTTGCAGGAGAGAAGACATCTTATACAAGACATCTCTTGTCAATAGGAGACATCTTCCATATGGAGCAGATGTCTTACCTACATAGATGACATATCCATTACAAGTTGGGATTTGATAAAATATGTCTTCCCAAGGCTAGATATGACTCATACAACTAGGGAAACTCCCAAAATCACTTGTTCCAATTAAGAAAAAAATTGGATTAAGTTTGAGAAGGATGAAAATAGCTAAAGAGAAGGTGAGAAGACCATGAAAATAACTGAAGAGCCTCAAGTTAAGTTGAGGAAAGGGTTCTACATTTCTTGTCTTCTTATTATTCATAAATATTAATGTAATCTACAATTATTGATACCATGAGTGAGTAAGAATTCTTAAAAGTTGAGTACTTAGCAAGAGTGTTAGAGAGCACATTAAGCAGTGAGTGCATATGTGATTGTAACTCATAGGATTAATTGTATGATGTATTAATTAGTGTGTTCTATTATATTATGTCTTAGTTATGAGTTGAGATCTTAATCCTAAGTTGTGGGAGAGATTTTCTATCGATTGTATTTTGCATTGAGAATAGTCATTGAGTGGTTGTAGAGCCTCATGCTCCACAATATCATTTGAGTGTGAAAGGTTTTGGATGTTTGAGGGTTATGAAACCCTATTGTAATCTCCTAATTGAATAATTAAAGATAGCTAGTTTTCTTGTTTTCTAGCAAATTAATTATCTTTCATAATATTTGGATTTAGTAGTTGAAGGTGATTTAATATTAGAGTGAACCTACTCCAATATCATTTTACTACCATATTATCTTTGTATATTTCTAATTATTTAGACTTAGTTTTGATTTTAAAAAATAATTTTTTCTTTATGACTTTCTTATTAAGTGAAAGAGGAACAAACTTCTAGGTTTGATTTTATTTTAGTGAATTTGTCTCTTCATTCATGGAAGACTTACAAAGCTTCCAATCTAAACTTTGTAAAACTTCTTAAAAATTTTCTAGTTTACCATTTTTAGTATAAAGAACACTTTGTAAAATTTGAGAATAACTATTAAGAGTTCTAGTAATATAGGTGAAACACCACAAAATTTTGCATGTTATAACCAATCTTCATCATGTAGCTTTCACCCCATGAAACCTGAGGTAAGATTTCATTGAAAATGTAAAAATTGTAGTTCACAATGGGTAATTTCACATAATTTATACTTTTGGGGCTGAAAAATGCCTCATAAGTGGTTAAAGCTTTATTCCACATGTGAAAAAAAGTCACCTAGTGTCTATATTTAGGCTTGGGGGTAGGGGGTTTGGAAACTCCCCACCCTTCAACATGGAGACCAAATGCATAACTTGGAAACTTTCCCCTAGCTTGGAAACTTTTCCCCTCATCTTGGAATGTTTTCCCCCAATGTGAAAGTTTCTCCCCCAGCTTGGAAACTTTCCCCCTGGCCTAGAAAGTTCCTCCTAAGCTTAGAAAGTCTTCACCTATCTTGGAAAGTTTTCCCCTAGCTTGGAAACTTTCCCCCTGACCTGGAAAGTTTTCCCCCAGTGTGAAAACTTCAATCCCCCAACATGGAAGCCAAAAGAAGAAAAATTCATCAATTTATGCACTTCAAAATTAACTAGCCACTTCAACAAGCATGGTGGAGAGCTCAACATGGAATATTCATCTCCAATGTGGAAGGTGTGCCCCAGTTAGTATTTATAGAAAATAGAATGACCATGGGGGAAGCAATTACTATGTATAGTAACCCCTCAAATTTGAACATCCATCTCACCTAAATTTGCAGCCAATTTGCAGCCATCTTATAGCTAATTTGTAGTGTAATCATATCCAATTTGTAGCCCCATTCATTGCCCAAATACCCTATAAAAGCTAGCCTCAAACACCATTGAAAGGTTGAGCAATTTTCAGTAGTTTCAACAATTTTTGACAAGAAAATTCTCACCAAAGTTTAGCCATTATATTTAAAATTTTACAATTAGGAAATTTTCAAGCACTTAAGAGTTCTTATAAGTTCCCATACTTGCATTCTCTTGAACCCTAGGATGGAAGTAGCGAGCCCTTGAGATTTGGTGGATTTTTGATGTTAACATTGCACTTTTGGAATTTTAAACCTAGCGTGGAGAAACATGGCATCTAAGTATTCCACCTTCCTCAGCCTCCTAATAGTGACCCAATTAGCAGATCCAAGGTTGCAGTAGTAAAGGAAGGTTTGATAACATCAAGAGTGGCTTAACACCCAGATCATGGAGTAGATCACCTCAGCTACAACCAACTTTGAACTCTTGCATAAGTGAACCCATTTTTTCTCATCTAGGCACAATTTGTACACATTTCTCTAATTTATTCTTTATTATTTCTTAATAAAGTTTTTAAGTTTTGAGTTTTGTGTTTAAATGTAAATTTATTATTTGTTCGTTATTTGGATTTGTTCATATTTCCATGTTTTGCATCTCATAAGTTCTTGGTTGATCTACTAGACCAAGTAGGGAACCTCAAATCCTATTTTTATCATGGAGGCCTTGAGGATTTAGGGTTGGAGAACTGTTTTCACTGGGGATCCTTGGTTTTTGTTCTAGTAATCGAGGTTTTTGGCCATAACAGTTTTTATTGGCACTAGAAGGAGGGCCTCCACCTAAATTCTATAACCAGATCTATTATTTTTGTTGCCATTTACAAGCTTTTTATTGATTTTTGCAGCAAAAAGATTTGAAAACTAAATGCTAGAATTTCTTCACCCTATGACCAAAACTACAACGTGGAAGTTATAGTTGGTTAGGTTTTAGGCTTTTCACAGCATCTGCTATTAATTTTACAGCCCAAAGCTAGCATTGATATTTATTTCCCACCATTGTTTTTACTGCCAAAAGTTTATTTTCTAGCTTCTAAAAGTGGCTGGTTCAACTCATCTATGAGTTGGCTTCCGCCCCCCTCACAAATTTTCCAAGTTGATAGAATTAGTAGCTGTCTAAAATCAATTTTAGTGGAAAAACACTAACTTTCTACTTTGGTTTTCAACATTTTCCCTCATCAATGTTGGGGTAGGAGATGTGAGATTTCCATCATCTCACTTCCCTTCTTTCCCCCCTCTACCATACCTACCATGGAAGCAATTGGGAGGCTAGCGTTGGTGAAGTTTGAAATCAAATTTATAACTAGATCTACTTTTGTTGCAACTTGAAAAACATTTTTTAGCCAAAACTCCCAAGGAATCCAATGCTGCCTTTACCCCCCACTTATGGTAGAAACCTTAGCATGAAAGCTACATGTGGTTTGGGTGCTGGATTTCACAACATTTTTTTGTGAATTCCCAGAGTAAAGACAACATGGAAACCTTAATAAACATTTAATTTTTATGGCCATATTATTCCCCACTAAACTAACATTGGTTTTCATACCAAACAAGCCTACTTTTTCCCTCCTTTTTGGTAAAAGTTGGTAGCTTGCCAAATCTATCTTTAAAAACTACCAAGTTTCCATTTTGTTCTTTAAACTTTCCTCCTCTCTTCATTTTTGGAATAAAAAGGTGTGAGATCTCCATTATCTCATCCCCCTTCTTTCCCCCCCTTTCCATACCCAGTGTAGAGGCACTTGGGAAGCCAACTTGGATGGGGTTTAAAGCCAACACTGTTAATATTCTATTTTTAGTAAAGGGGTAAATCCTCCTTATCCCCCACTTACTAATTATAGTAAGTATATTAATTTTTTGCCATTTTTATTTCCTTTAAGATTTTTTGAGTTCCATTCACTGGAACTTATTCATATCTTAACATTTATACTCTATTCTTAAGCAATTCTTAGCACTATAACCATGCCTTTTCGAAAATCCACCAAATTTCCCTTCACCTTCACTGGTGAAGATCATAACCAACAAGTCATGAGGGTGTACGATCCCAAAGACCTTGTTGTCATTGAGTGTAAGTGATTTTTGAGAGGCAGAGGGGAGAGTCTTGATTTTGCAGCCATTAATGAAGATCTCTATAACTTCATTTATGCTAGAATATAGGTAGGCATGTTAATTCCATGAATTGAAGCTAAGGCTAAGAGGAAGTTTGAGCTCATACATAGGGATGGGAAAGAGTACATCCCTTCCTCATATGAAGAAAATTCCTCTTAACAATGTTTATTCTAGTGTCCTAGCCTAATTAATTGCCACAGAGGAGGAAGATGACAAGCCTACCTTTGGGGAACAACAAGAAGAAGAGGATGAATTTAGGGCTGAATTTGAGCCTAAAAACATCCTTGGAGGATTGTTCCAACAAACATCCCACAACGTCATAAAACCTTCCCCTAATGCTTTTGTATTCTTCATGGACATGGTGCCACCATCTTCCAGTTCTTCATACCCTACTACAGTAGATCCTACTCTGATTGTAGCCACATATCACACTTAGTCAATGCCACAAACAATAACTATAACACATTAATGTCATTTACAACACAACCTTAATATACAAAATCATCAATGGTGGCTTTTACCACTGCAAATCCAACTACTCACATGGGGTCTACAATTAGACCCCCAGCAATACAAAGGTCACACACCATGTTTGTCCCATTTGTGCCTCAAATACCAACACAAACATCTTTTTCTTTATTTGGCCCACAAGCCACAACCATAGCATAACCTTTTCCTTTTGTCATTCAACCCATAATGAGGCTAGAAGCCTCACAAAAGATGCCACAACCTTATTTACAAACCTTGCAAACTATGGGACCACCACAAGGCTTGGATCAAGCCTTTCAAATGATCTAAGACCTAACAAAGAAGTTGAAGAGGCTTAAAGCCTCTACCACACAAACTGTTAAGATTATGAACTTCTACCAGGATAATCCCATAAGTCCTATAGTCCCATCTTTGACACTCCCTCTTGGGGTCTCCATTCCACAATTTAGCATATATAATGGAGAAGGTAACCCTAATTCTTATCTCCTTACCTTTTGATTAGAATGTTTGCTCTTGCAACCATGACATCATATCATCATGAGGTTTTTCTCTATGTCTTTGACTAGAAAAGCCCTCAATTGGTATTGCACAATCCCCAAAGGGTCTATATCCTCTTTGGAAGACTTAGTAGCATAGTTTGTCATCTGCTTCAAATATAACTTGAAGCTTATCAAGGTCAAGTAGGATCCTTAGAACCTATACAAAAATTCATTTAGAGGTGGAATGGACTGCTGAATGAAATACCAAAGTCCATAGCCAAAGCCCACTTGCTAGCCATATTCAAGGGAGTAGTTAATGACTTCATCATGTCAAAATTTCACTACCTTGATCCACAGTCTTTTAGCCAAGCATTCTTGGAAACTAAAACATAGAGAATGTTGCAGAAGCCAGCCATGATTCGGCCTACATATCATATAAAAACCAACATACTTGAAGAGACAAAGAAAAGAGCAAACAAAACAAGACTAATGTAGCAACTATAACTAAGGAAATAAAGATCACAAACCAAGGGCCAGAGGTCAACTTGCCGAAGGTCCCCACTAATGACCACAATAAGCAACCATTGACTTCTATGACCATTGCATCGACAAAAAGTAGATCTAACTTTAAAAGAAAGGAAAATTCTAAATATACTACATTAGAATTAAAACCATCTAAGTTGCTAGACTAACTATTAAAAAGTGGATGCATACAACATAAGCAAATTATTGAAGCTGCTCAAAAGAAACACAAGAGACTATGCGAATTAGTCAAAGACCCCACTTGGGCAATGAAGGATGATCCCCAGTTGCCTAAATACATTAAGCTAGACTACTTTTGCCATTATCATCAATGGCCTAGTCATTATACAGACTTCTACCTTGCACTGAAGGATGACTTAAAAAGGATGATAGATAGGGGGAGATTGGTCTTAGATGCTTCTAACCCAATTTAACTAGAAAGCGTGTAAATGCAAGTCTAAAAAGACCCATTGAATGCTAATGATAGCTCCTATGTTATTTTGGCATTCAACATTGATGATAGTTGAAGGCCTGTAGGAGAACCATTTGTGATCCAAGTATCCCTCTATGATGAAAGAGCTTCTTCAACTTCCCATAGCTCAAGATCTTCCTTCGTTGTGAGAGTGCCATTACAAATGCCTCTAAGAAAACCTTTTGTCATTAAGGTCTCTCAACCTAATACAACCTAGATAGCCATAGCCCAAACAACTACACAAAAAACCTCCTATGATAGCTAATGCTACTACCTCTTCCTTATAGCCAATAGTTGACAACCACAAAATTTCAGTCAACCAAAGGAAGAAGCATAAGAAAAGCTTTACAAAAAGGGAGATAAGCATATGGAGGTAAAAAAGGAAGTGGGCCCATTGAATCCCACTTCAATTTTAGCTATACCCATGACCCCCTCTACTCCATCTCCTTTAACCAAGAAGCCATAGGAGGACACTAAAGCCCAGAACCAAAACAACCAAAAAGAGTCACAATAGCCATAGCCTAAAGCTAAAGTCTACATTTTGGGATGCATGAAGGAAGTAAAGCACAACTAAGGTGATAAGACCATAGCCAATGAAAAAAACTTCCGCAGTGCAATGGACCAAGTTAGGTAATCACTTAAGTAGAAAAATACAACTTTAGGCTTGTATGACCTAATCATGACTTCCATCACACATCGTGAGGCACTAGTCAAAATGTTAATCTCCATACCTATTAGTGATGATATTCCCACTAATAAGAAAGCCATCCATGTAGTGATGATTCCTCCCTCACCAGGGGAGGAGAAGTCACCACCCTTAACATTTCGTGATAGCAAAGTTAAGGTTAATTCGTAGAATGACAAAGTGACTATAGCCCCTTTATTCATAATCATACACATAGGAAAATTTAAAATACATCAGATGTATCTACAACCAATGTCATCTCATGCACCATTGTTGAATGCTTGGGCCTAATTAAACAAGTACAACCTACAGCCATCATAGCTCTTAAGTCCTTCAGTGGATCAAGAGTTGTCATCAAGGGGACTATCTCCTTATGTTTTGTAGTTAGACAAAAATGCCTACAACTGAAAACTTCTTGGAAGTAGAAGAGACACTAGGGTTCAACTTGATCTTGGGAAGATCTTGGTTGGCTCAATTACGAGCTATCTCCTCACCCATTCATCTAGAAATTCACCTTCCTTACAAAGGTGGGGCAGGGGGGATGGTGAAATCATCATTCATGGTGATAACATGGCTTCCCTAGCTATTAACAACGTGGACATAGAATAGGGGCCTAGAGTTAAGCCTAAAGAAGAAGCTCCTAGTGATGAAAAGAAAAACCCGAGATACCCAATGATGACAATGATAGGTAGTGGGATACATTATGGGATGAACTCCCTTTTAACATTGTAAGCGAAGGGAATGGTGAATACAAGCGTATGAAGAGTAGGCCTTACTCACTCCCTAATCCTACAAAGATTAGGAAGAGTCTACACAAGTGAAGTTTACCTTAACCTTCCCATTCTTGTATGACCAGATGCAATGATAACCAAATAGCCTTATTTTTTCTTTTGCAATTTATTATATCTTTTTTATGTAATGCATGTAGCCTAAATTTATTTACATTATGACTTATTTGTTATAACCTTTCTTTATGTTTAATTTGTTTTAAAAATTAAAAAAGAATCTCTTTTAGACCTATTCTTCTAAGGCCTAAAACTAGTGCTACCGCCTGCTACGACCATAAATTGGCATTCTCATTCACTAAGATGATAAACTAGCATTATCATCTGCTAAGATGTTAAACTGACACTATGGTTCACTAAGATCTTAAACTGGTAATGTAGCCATAATCGCACAATATAACCTATGCTTGTAATGGCCTAAAACTAGCAAATGTTCCTATTTATATCTCCTTTTGTTTAGCCTATTATCGCATTGATTTAATTTTGCAACCAAAAAACATCAATATAGCCATTTACAACATTTATCACTATAGATGCATATAGCCAAGAAATAAAACCAAATATAAAATTTAAATGTCCATAACATATAGCCATAACCACAATATGTAGTGATGATGCCAAGGAATAACCATCTATAACATAGTCTTGGCTAATCATAACCATCAAAATGAAAACAAAAACAAAAAACCAACAAGCTAAACTAAAGGAGGTTACTGAGTGACATTTGAAGGAGGAAGTGGTGGGTCATTCCCACCCTCAGTGCTAGGGTTGCCAATGTCTCTTGAGGCTTGAAATATAACAACATATGGCTAGTTAGTAAATAATAACCAAAATCATAAGTTAAAACAAAAAACTAAAACATAAAATATATCAAATCTATGGAGATTCCAGCTTCATTACTTCTTCGGATAGATGGGGAAGGCCTTCCTCCAAATGATGGAGGGTCTAGTCCTCTATCATGTTGATCCAATCAACATCCTCATGATCAACTCCAGAAAGAATGTAGGATCTATTTATAGGAGTCCAAGTAGGAGGCTCATCAGTAGTAGCAGCTGTAGAGGTCTGACTTATAACTATGGTGATATGAAGAGTAGGGGATTGCTCCACCTTGGAAGTACTTTCAAAAAGTTGATAAGCACTCTTTGCTTGGATCCCCTAAATGGAAAACTCTCTCTTGTGCCATTTAATTGACCCTTCCTTAAGCCATTTTAGGTAGGCCCCATGATCAGCCTTATATTGATGCTTGTGGGCCTTTTGTGTCTTGCCCCACCCTAGGACCCAAGCGTAGTGATCCTTCTAGTTCTTAACCTTTTAGGAGATGAGATCCATCTACATACATTGCTTCACCATCTCTTGTAGGACTGCTACTTTGTCTTGAATGACATGCCGGTAGCAGGTCGTGTGATATCCTAAGTCCATAACTCCCTTGAGTTGTCCACTTGGGCTTCCATAAGGCTTTAAGGTCTTGGAGATTCCTGATTGTGTCCTCCTACCTTTGAGTCTTTTTCCTCAAGGCCACAACTTCCTCCCATACAAATTTATTGGACCCCTCTAGCTCCCATGAAGCTTTTGTGCATGACATTGCTAAATTAGTGGTAGTGTCATATAGCTTCATGGGTACACTAGATATGTTAGAGGGAAGTCTAGGTAAGTTGTCTATCTCTATGTTTCTGCTAGGATCACACTCCATAGATGGTACTACCCAAAGCATAAAATACAAATATAAGACAAAACCTTAAATAGCCATAATACAACATAAGCCTATGATTAAAGCACATAAAACAAAACCCTTACCTATCTTAGGTGTGGCCTAACATAATCGATTGATGATGTCCTTAGCCATCCCACATAAGAACTTTACTTTATCTAGAGTCTCTACCCATTGTTTTATATAAAACTTAGGGATGGGAGCTTGCATTGGTGGCTCAAGAACTATTGTAAGCATAACAATCAATGAAAGGTTAGGATGACAGCTAAAGAGAACCAATGAAATATAGTGAAACTGCTAAGGCTTAGGCATATTTGTCTCCTCCTCCTCTTTCTCCTTTGGGATGATGATGGGAGAGGTACTTGGTATAGCCTCACCAAATAAGACATCTAGATCATCTACACTAGCATCTGCAAGTCCTTCATCCATAGGTTGCTTTAGGAGTGCCTCTTCTGCATGCCTTTGTTCTGCCTCCATAGCAACTTGGGCTACTATAAGTTGACGTTTATCTACAACCATATCACATAGAAAATTGGTTAGCACATAAAATAATAAAGTAGCCACAAAATTTTAAAATATGAAATAGCCAAAGTTAAACAAAGCATACATGCAACTGCTTGCTATGATGGCTAAAGCTTAAACTTAAGCTTCTTCAGGGTAGGTTGATATGATGCTAGGGGTGCCTCCTTCATAGGCCTCTTGAGTCGCTCTCTAGCTACCCCTTTGGCCTACATGTGTTGTCATCTAGCATTCTGAACACTAGTAGGAAATAAGAGGAGCTTATCATCATTAGTCTTATTGGAAGACTCATACTACCTAACATCAAGATTCTTAGTGATGATGGATAATGTTTCATCCATCCCCTTTGGTGGGTTTTGGGCCTACACTGTTGGATAAATGTTCTTTATGCAAGGCCTAGAAAGTTGGCTTGGTTCTTGGGAAACCCATCATCCATTCCTATACACCACCAGAAACTTTACAAACCTCTTTAGATAACCTTTGAAAAATGCAAAGTGCATATGGATTATTATAGAGGTGTTGACATGGAGTCTAAGGATCTCCTCTCAAAGTCCAATAGCCAAAGTGGTAGCCCAATCAAATTTGATGTCCTCCATCAAGACCTTCTTAAAGGTCCACCCTTGTGCTAGGCTTATTACCTTCTTTTGTGATAGTAGTTTGGAAAACACATGAGACCTAAACAAAGGGTATGATTTCTTTGCGTCAGCGTTCATGAAGCTATTCATCAACTTTCAAAGTGGCCCATGTTGGCACCAAGCTACTCTAGAACTTCCTTGTGATGGCTCAATTCCCTCATCATCCTAGTGGGAACCTTTGCCCCATTAGTAGGGACACCAAACAAGGCCCCATTAGTAGGGACACCAAACAAGTAACGAAAGAGGCTAGCACCTACATCAATGTTTATATTAACATCTTGGATGATGGTGATAAAGCAACCAACATCCTCATTAGAGGAGTTAATAACATGTAACATCTCTATAGTAGGAATGGAAGGAATAGCTGCTATAGATACATCGAGCAAACCTACACATTGGATGTTTGCTTGAATGTATCCAAGTGCTTGTCTTTTTAGCCACTCCTGTATTGACGTCACATCACCAAACTTTAGGATGAGGATATCCTCCTGATGTGAATGTGAAAGTGGTATAGTGGCATTAGCTGAGGTGGAAGGTCTTGCAAAGTAATGACCAAAGGTTAGCATCCATATGAGCAATTTAACAACCAAGAAAATCAATAAAACACTTAAAGTCATAAAACACTATAAACTATATGTTCACCTTTACTTTTCTTTTGTAGTGTTGAGGTTCTAGTTATAGGGGTCTCATCTGTGTTATTGGCATCTATCCACTAGTTGCGCATCATCCCATCATCCTTACACTTTTTCTATACAAGGTTAAACCTCTTGGTGTCTTCATTAAAGTCCCTTCTTAACTATTGATACATAATAGCTTTGATTTGGAAACTCTTGGTGAATTCATCCAAAGAAATTTGAGCCACTATCAGGATTTGATCATTAATGGTGAAGCCCTGATCATTAACCTTGTACCTGCAATAAGTTAACTTAATGATGTTAAGTAAGGTAATCAAGCCAAAACCATAAAAATGTTATAATAACCATGTTTACCTATGTAGATGATACATAGTGATAGGTGGGTTTTGGAATAATGTTTGGGCTCTATGTGCCACCATCAAAGTATTGTTAACATTATACTTACTATACTCTGGCATCAACTAGATCTTTGTAAGGTAACATGGACTTATGGCCTCTGCTAGTCCCCTTGTAGTCTTAGATGGTGTCTTTTCAGTAATATACTTGGTAATTAGTCTAGATGCCCAAGGCAATAGGGTCTCCACAATGACCTTGGCCACATTCAAGGACAAGTGTGACCACAGCATCATAATAAAGTTCCTAAGGAGGTAGGTAAGGAAGTCCCTTGCCCCAAGTTGGAACCACAACAAAAGCTTCCAAAGAGGCATGTGATGTGGTGGAGTATTGGTCTTGGGATGACCAGTGTAGCACAAAATTCCAATGAGCTCCACTATGATGAGAATAGGCCTTAAGAAGACCTTGCATAAAACAAAACAAAAACATGGTGACCAATTATAATTTTTTAATAGGTTAGGAAAACATTTAGTCAGAGGTGAAATTAGCCTTTGTAAAAAGATCTAAGGTGTTTATCTAAATTCGGTTAAGAGATTCCACAAAAAGACATTATTACAATTTGTCAAAGCAAAAATAAAAATAAAAATAAACATACAACCTATTAGAGTTACTTAGCAAATTTAGACAAAATATCTAGTTAGAGGTGAAAGTAGCCTATGTAAAAAGCTCTAAGGTGCTTTTCTAAATTAGTCTAAGTAATTTCACAAGAAAACATTATTACAACCTTGCATATCATTACATCATGACTAATTGAAATTTCTTTACAAATTTAGAGAAAACTTCCTAAGTTAGAGATGAAATTAGCTTCTGTAAAAAGCTATTAGATGTTTATCTAAATTAGCTTGAGAAATTTCGTAAAAGTATTGTTACCATATTTCATAGCCTTTATAGCCAAAACTATATATTAGTCTAAATTATGCATAAATTTAGAAAAAGGCATCTAAATTATGCATAAATTTGGAAAAAAGCAAGCATAGGTTTAGAAAAAGCATCTAAATTATGCAAAGCATGTATAAATTTGGAAAAATAAAAACATCTAAATTATGCACAGATTTAGAAAAAACATGATAGACTTAGAAAAATCCATGAAGCCATAGTAAAAAATTAATTAAAATAAAAAGAGCTTTTACTCTTCTTAAAAAAGAAAAATTCAGCATATCAACCAATTCTATTTTTTGGGTAATGTACTACAACCATGAGTTTTTCCTTGATTCATACAGCCATAGCAAAAAATTTACAAAAAAGTCGTTTTAAGTATAATTGGAGTGATTCCACCTCCATTGGAAAGCTGAATCCAAAGCCTATGCATCCATGACTAGAAAACAACAAAAACCGTTGCTGTTTTCTTATGAAAATTTCACAAATCTACATAAAATTACAAAAGTGGCACAAACAACCTAACTACACAATGTTAGGAAAATAGCCATAATTTCCTCATTTCAAAGCCAAATTAAATGAGACAACAACCATTAGAAAGCTTAAACAAAGGGCTAAAAATCTATAACCTTTAATTTTACAAATGTGCAACTGTTTCACTGAGAAAAATACAAAATGTTGCTTTGTTTTTCATAGAAAAACCTCAAAAATCTCAAAGCCTAAATTTCACATAGCCATTAAAATGGTTGAAATAGCCAAAACCATTAAAGCCCATTTAAATTCACATTAAAATAATAGTGTAGGATTTTCTTAAAATTTAATTTTAACAAATCCTAAGGCCTAGATCCAAAAAAAATGACCATACCCCAAGATTTTAAGAAAAAAACACAAAATAGCAAGTCCTATTTTCAAAATCAAATCTGCAAAAGCTAAAGCGAGAAAAAAATTATAGATCTACATGGGAGCAGCCAAAATAGGTGATGGGATTTCATTAAAATTTCATTTTAATCCCTCTACTAGAGTAGATTTGAAAAAATGGCCTCAACATCTAAGAAGCAAAAAACTAAAGAAATCACAAAAGATAAAGGAAAAAATAGGTAGAATTGCCTACCTTGGAGCAATGACAGATGGGGCCTAGATAGAGATAGGCCTAAGAACCTGTAACAAATCTTGAGAACACTCATCCATCCTTTGGATTGTGGGATTCTTTCTCTTTCATCCTCTCTATTTTGGTGCCATCACAGGCTCAATGTTGAGGAAGAGAAATTAGGAGAAGATTGGAGTTCTATGTTGGATGCAGGGGAGAGGCTTGCATGTTAAAGATTTGTTGTGGCTACCAAAAAAATCTCTGCCAGAGCTCTCCTCCAATGCATTGTTGTTATAGAATGATAATTATGATCAAAATTTGTAAAACTTGACTTATAAAACCCATCTAAGGATTATGGGCCCCACCCTGCACCTTCCCTTTTGACCAAACTTGCATCACTACTAAGATTTTTACTAATTTGTGCACTTAAAACATTATGGCAGCCTTACCCCCATGCATCCACATTGGGAATACCATGCCCAATGTCAAAACATGTTTAGCATTTTACAAATTCGTTAGACTTACAAATATCTTTCTATTTTTTGTAACCCAAACCTACCTTTTTCAACCGTAGGTTTTCAAAATTGGGCAAAACATGATCAAGGCTAAGTACCATGGTTTTTCATGTTGGGACAATAATGCCTGGCATGGAAGAAGGAGGGTACCACTAACTCTTTCCTTCGAACATCCATCTAGCATAAGTTTGACCCCAAAGTGAACCCCACATGACCTATAACCCCTCCAAGCATTTCTGTTAGCCTCGAAACCTCATCAAACCTAGTCAAAACTAGTTGAAATCTAGGATTTGATGTGTTCCATGCTAGGAGAGGCTTCTTCCACGTTGAGCCTTTCACCCTTAGCATGGATGGATGGGGAGAAGCTAAAAATGACCTAAATTGATGTGCTAATGACCATTTCTAGATGCTTGGTAACCCGTAGACCTTGCTAGAATCTTATAGAGCTTCCAAAAGCTCCAAAATGGGTTAAAAATCATATAAATATTTCATCTCCCTCTCATCCACGTTAGGGCCACCATTCCTAGCATGGAAGAAAGGGGGAAAATTACATGAGACACTTAGAAGCCTCCAAATTATCAAATCTTGACACCCAACATTGACCATCGACACTGGCAGCCTTAGAGGTTGACATGCATGGTCGATCAACTATCAATTTGACCTAGATTTGACTTTTTCCACTAAGGGAAACCTCTTCCATGCTAAGCCTTCCACACTTAGTGTGAAAAAAGGAGGGAAGCCTAAAACCCCCTCATAGCCCTGAAAATGACCAGATCTTGACCCTAAGCACTGATGGCCAATGATAGCAACCTTGTGAGCACTCATGCATGGCTAGAGTGACAAAAAAATGATTAAAAAAGGTTTCCTCCAAAATTTTCACATTGATCATGGAAGACCTAGCATGGAAAAGGGGGGGAAGCCAAAAAAACAAAATACCTTATGACCCTTGAAATAATCAAATTTCAATGTTAGATGGTAGCAGGTGACATCAGTAGCCTTAGGGGCTACATGCATGCTCGAAAATGACCAAAAGTGACAAAAGAGCTTTTTCCACAAATTTTCATGTTGAGAATGGAAGCCCCAACATGGAAAAATTGGGGTGGGATTGGGGGTGGGGAGGAGAGGGGGGTGGGGGTGAAGGTAGTCTAAAAACTACCTTATCAACCTTGAAATAACCAAATTTTGACATCAAGTAGAGTAATTGGCACTGGCGACCGTAGAAACCTATATGCATGACTGCAAGTGACCAAAAATGATCAAAATGCTTTCCCATTATTTTTCCATGCTAATCATGAAATCCCTAGAGTGGAAAAATGGGGGAAATCCCAAAAACCACTCATCAACCTTCAAGATAGCCAACTTTTAACACCAAGCATTGGCGATCATTGCTAGCAACTTCATAAGCGCACATGCATAATCAAAAGTGGTCAAAAATGACTAAAAGGCTTTCCCCATCATCCCCCCAATTTTCCACATTGAGCATGAAATCCCTAGGGTGGAAAAAGGAGGGAAAGTTCACAAAACACTTAGAAATACTCAGAATTACCAAAAATTGACACCATGCCTTAGCCCTTAACCTTGGTATCCCTAGAGGCTACCATGCAAAGTCGATTAAGGTCAAACTTGACCTAGATTTGAGATGCATGGTTCTTCCACACTGAGGATCCCTTTTTCCACAATGAGGGTAGCTTCCCTAGAATGGATACTCAAGGGAGGACTTGTTTGGGGCTCCTAAACACCTTAGAATGACATAAAATGACCTTTTATACACTCTAGGACCTTGCCAAGATCATTTGGAGCTTTCAAACTTTAAGAAACTAATGTTAGAAGGCCAACAATCTATTTCCCCTTTTTTTTATGTTGAGCTTTTCATCCCCAGCATGGAAGAAAGGGGGAAAGCTAGAAAACCATGTAGTGGTGTCCAAAACTACTAAATTTTGACATGGATCCATAGCCCTTAACCCTAGTAACCCCTAGAGGTAACATTCATGGTTGATTGTGACCCAGATTGGTCTAGATCTAAGATTCTTGCTTCTTCCACA
>MNCI01005648.1:80138-90296 GCA_015680685.1 Gnetum montanum | reverse complement strand
GTGGGGGAGTTTCTTTTCCACTTTTGGAGGCAAGATGAAATTCTTGGAAGCCAAAGATCCTTTCTAGAGAAGCTCAGGACCTCATAGCCTCAAGATTTTGCTTGTTTGACCTCATTTCAACCTTTAAAATCCATTGCCCCCATTATTCTACACTGGAGTAACTCCCTTAGCATGGAAATAGGGGAAGGGGGGGTGGGGGGTGGGAACGACTGTAAACTCCCTTAAATAGCCTTCAAATGTGTCCAAAATTAGCTAGAAAATTGTAGAATTGAAGTCTATAGCCCTAGGGGCCTAGAAACTTGGTCAAAGTGCCAAAAAATCACTTTGAATTCATAAAATAAGTGTCCCCCTATTTCTTCATGGTAAGGACATTGTGCCTAGTGTGGAAANGGGGGGGGGGGGGGGGGGGGGGGGGTAGGGGGAAAACCATTTCAACACCTATTGACCCTCAAAATGACCTCAAATTGCATTAGAACCAAGCCGAGCGATGTACAAGTTCCAAATCTAGACTCAAGATACCTATTTGACCATATTTGATGTAATTTTTTCTTGGATTTTGGTTCACCATGATGAATCCTCCTCTTTTCCATGCTAGCCAACGTGGAAACAATGGGGGAAGACTTCAAAACTTGCTTTTTGGCGTTTACAGACCTTTGGGGAACCTAATTTTGATGGATTTGATCTTGTGCTCCCTTGAGAAGGTCTTGGAACCTCAATTTTGGACCTCTGAGCATCCCAAAACCTATTTTTCTTAGTTTTCATATGAAGCAGCCCTATTTCCATGTTGAACCCAATGTGGAAGCCACAAAACACTTGATTTTTGGGTCTAAACAGCCCATAAATAACCCTGATTAATATCTGAAATCACCTAATAGCCTTGTAGCCTCAAAACATGGCTTGCTAAGGCCTAAAACTCACAAATATTAACCATTTTTAACCTATACTAACCAAATTATATAGCCTATTTTGCTTGATTTTTGACTTATTATGTAATGTTTTGGCTTGTTTTTAGACTTATGTTGCCTTGTGAGCCTTGTTGACCTTCTATGACCTTTATATAGACTTATATGTTCTTTGTTTGTCTTATTACAACTCTATTTACCTTTCTATGCCCTCTAAATGGCATCAAATAATGGGGTTTAACCTTCTGTCACTTCTATTTGACATCATATGACCATGGCCCACTAAGGTCCTAAACTGGCATCATAGTCCACCAAGACTATAAACTAGCATTGTAGCTTACTAAGGCCTTAAACTAGAAAAATTGTGACCTTTATTGATCATTTGTAGCCTTACTCCTTATATTTTCCCTTGTCTGACCTTTATGTGATCTATTGTTCACCTCCATTTCACTTTTATGAATTAACCTTATCTTATTGATTACCTTAGATGGTCTTGATTACATTAGATTTGCATATGTTTTAAGAAGTTTTAACATTATTTATTCACTTTTACCTAGGTGCCACTTAATATGCTTTTGGTTGATATGTAGGATCAAAGTATGAGTACCTAGGAGCAAATTAGTTTTCCTTTGTGTCTACATGAACCTCACGTTGATATTAAACAATGTGTCAACCTTGATTGTCTAGATCTTGAGCCTGAGAGTCTTGCAGATCATAGAGCCTCAATAGAGAAACCTCTAAATTTTTCTGAAAACCTAGTCAAAACCCTTGACTTAGAAGTATGGGACATAACCAAAGACTCTCTAATTGAGGTTCCTATCACAACACATAGTGGTGAGGAGAAAACCCTGAAACTAAGCTCCTCACTAGGGCATTGATGTGTTCAAGACATCACCAAAGTTTTATAAAGCAACATTAAGGTATTTGCCTAGTCATATGAAGATATGCCAATCCTAGACCCATGTCTAGTCTATCAAAACATCATATTGGACCCTAGCATTAGACCAGTTAAGTAAAAAGTGCACAAGATTAGACCTGATTTGGCCTTGGTAGTTCATGATGAAATCTCAAATCTCTATCAAGCAGGCTTCATTAGGGTGTAAATTATGTAGAATGGGTATCCAACATTGTGGTTGTTCCTATGAAAAATGGAAATATCTATATTTGCATTGAGTTTTGAGACCTAAATAAAGAAACCATCAAGGATGACTTCCCTTTGCCTAGTATTGATCAACTTATCGATACTACAGCTAGGAATGCCTTGTTGTTCTTTATGGATGGATTATAACCAAACTAGGATCAACCTAGAGCACAAGCTTAGCATAAACGTTATAACCCCATGGGGTACTTTTTATTATACCATGATATCCTTTGGCCTTAAGAATGCCAAAGCAACATACTAGAGAGCCATGACTTGTATCTTTAGTGATTACATGTTAGGTTTGCTTAATGCTTATGTAGATAACATAGCCATGAAGTCTAAGATAGCCAATGACCTAGATATTGTGCTTAAACGATGCCTCAAATATGAGCTTAGGCTCAATCCTAAGAAGTATTTCTTCGATGTCAAGACTGGTAAGATGCTTGGCTTTGTAGTCTTTGAAGCAGGGATATGCATAGATCCTAATAAAGTTAAGGCCATATTCAAATTGACAGCACCTACCAACCTTAAAGAGCTTTGGGGATTACAAGGAAGATTATAGTTTATTTGTACGGTTTATCATTAGGCTTATGGATAAGTTATAGCCTATGCAACAATTGCTCAAAAAAGGAGTTCACTATGAGTAGATAGCTCGATGCCAAGAGGCATTTGAAAACCTTAAGCAAGAGTTGATGCAACTACCAACAATGTATCCTCTATAAGAGGGTAAACTATTTTACAATTATCTCACCATCTTAGATACATCCATTGCCTTTATACTCTATTAGAAATGTGATTATGGGAAAGAAATGCATGTATACTACATTAGCCATGCGTTAGTAGCCCACAAGACATAATACACTGAAGTGGAGAAGTATTGTCTAGCACTAGTCTTATCTTTGAAGAAATGGAGACACTACCTTTTTAGAAGCCAAGTCAACATAATTTGTAAGGACAACATACTCAAAGCCATAACAGCCAACATCTATGAAAGTAGCGATATAGCTCAATGGAAAGTTGTAACCACAGAATTTGACCTCCATTACGTATCTCAATCCTTAACAAGAGGTCAAGCAATAGTCGTACAACTCATAGTTTCACCTATTGATGACCAAGTAGCCATAGAGCTTGAGTTCCCTAATGAACACATTAACATAGTTATCTAAGTGCTCGGGGGTTATGAGGCCTTCATGAACTACGATGGAGCTTCAACCACTTGTTGAGCTAGTGCTATTGCCATCGTAACATTCCCATTTGGTGAAATCTAATCCTTTGCCTATCGCTTGCGATTCCCACGTACCAACAACATAGCAGAATATGAGGGTTTGGTCAAAGGGATAATAATAGCTTGCAACTTAGGAATTATACCCCTAGCCATCAAAGGTGATTTACAACTTATGGTTAACCAAGTAACCGAAGTCTATTGATGCAAAGCTAACCGTTTACAACCTTACTATGAAATAGGAAAGAAATTATTACAAGAATTCATAGATGTTAATATCCAACAAATACCTCAAAATGAAAATGCAATAGCTGATGCAGTTGCAAAACTTTCCCTTAGTGTGATACCAGATATGTTTAGTAAGTTATCCATCTTAACTGTGGACTATGCTACTTCCATCACATAGAACATTGAGGATACCTTTGTGGCCTTTGTTCATACTACTCCTCCCAAGGAGTGGTATGAAAATATCCAATTTTACCTTATGCATGATGAATCCCCACAAGGTTTGACTACTTCTCAGAAGGACACCATACACAAGCGATTGAAGCAGTATGTCATCGTAGGTTATAACACATTATGTTGACAATCCTATGATGGCATACTCCTAAAGTGCTTAGGTAAAACTAAAGCTAGAATAGTCCTAGAGGAGGTGCACAAGGGTATTTGTGAAGGACATATAGGACCTAGAGCCATGATCACTAAGATTAGATGGTTAGGCTACTATTGGTTCCATATGGAAAATGACTACTTGCAAGAACTTAAGTGATGTGACACATGCCAATGATATAGCAACCTGATACATGTATCACCAACTGAGTTACATACAACCCAGCTAACATTTTTGTTTCAATGATGGGGGTTGGATTTCATTGGACCTATAATGCCTAAGTCTACTATAGGGCATGGCCTCATCATCACTACAACTAAATACTTTACCAAGTGGGTTGAGGCCATTCCCCTAACGAAGACCACATTTGAACAAGTTTGCAAATTTATCCTAGATAAAATTGTAGCTTGTTTTGGCATACCCATAACCATAGTTATGGATAATGGGCCTCAATTTAGTAGCTAAGAAACCAAGAATTTTTATCACAACCTAGGCATTAAGCATTCTTTCTCATCACCTTACTACCCTCAAGCCAATGGACAAGTAGAAGCAAGCAACAAGGCCATCATCAACTTGCTTAAGAAGATGCTCAAAAATAGCAAGTAGAACTAGCACTATGGGCATACAGAACAACTTATTGCATGGAAACTAACATAACCCCTTATAGCCTTATTTATGGCTCTAAATCTATTTTACTTCTTGAATTGCAAGTGCCATCATTTCGAGTACCCTTGATAAAATTCATCAAAAATGGGAAGAGCAAGGAGTTGAAGACAACAACATTGGATTTAGTGGAGAAGTGGCATATGTAGGCACATGTTCACATCAAGCACTATCAAGAGAGGCATAAGCAACAACATCACCATAACTTAACCATGAATAAGATCAATGAGGGGGACCTAGTCCTCAAGGCCATCCATGAGCATGTGGACAAATTCTTAGCCAACTAGGAAGGGTCCTTTGTTTTCACCAGAGCCTATGGAAATGGAGCATTTAGAATAGTTGACATGGATGGGAAAGAGCTGGTTAATCTAATCAATCATTTCTCTCTGAAGCCATACTACATGTAGCCAATAGATCATCAATGAGCAAGCCCACTTTCAATGGTCTACTACTATCTGAAACTAGTAGCATGGCCTGCCAAGGCCTTAAACTAGTGCCATGGCCCAACACGACCTTAAACTAGCAACATTGGTGACTTGGATAGCCTAATTCTCATGTGGCTTACATGTATTGTAGTGTTATAATATGTAGTGGTGTTTTGTATTCTTTGTTGGTGTCCCTTGGGTCAATCTTCTAGGCACCAACAAAGAGGGGCCATTGAAACACCACAAGATTTTACATGTTATAACCAATCTGCATCATGTAGCTTTCACCCCATGAGACTCAAGGCAAAATTTCATTATAAATGTGAAAATTGTAACCCACAATGGGCAATTTCACATACTTTATACTTTTGGGACTGAATANTGGTGGGGTGGGGTGTGCCAGAGGGTGGGGGGAAGGTCAAAAATGCCTTTTGGAATTCAAAAAGAGCAATTTGATGGGTTTTATGGGGGGTATGCATCTTTTGATGTTGGAAACACTTGTAGGGGGTAGATCTCACCTACCCCTAGTGTGAAAGGATGTGGGGTTTTGGAAACTTTCCTTCCCTTCAATGTGGAGACCAAATGTAGAACTTTGAAACTTTTCTTCTCAACCTAAAAAGTTTCCCCCCAATGTGAAAGTTCCTGCCCTAGCCTAGAAAATTTCCCCCCAACCTAGAAAATTTTTCTCCAGCTTGGAAAGTTTTCCCCCAACCTGGAAAGTTTTCCCTTAGCATGGAAAATTCAATCCCATACTATGAAAGCCACAAGAAGAAAAATTCATCAATTCAGGCAGTTCAATGTTGACCAATCACTTCAACAAGCATGGTGGAGAGCTCAGTGTTGAAGATTCATCTCCAGCGTGGAAGGTATTCCTTGGTTACTATTTATAGTAAATGGAATGGCCATGGGGGAAGCACTTACTAGGTATAGTAACCCCCCAAATTTGGGAATCCATCTCATCTAAATTTGTAGGCAAATTTGCAGTGAATTTTTAGTCATTTTATAGCCAATTTGCAGCCCAATCATATCCAATTTGCAGCCCCATTCATGGCGCAAAGACCCTATAAAAGCTATCCTTAAACACCATTGAGAGGTTGAGCAATTTTTAGTAGTTTCAAAAATTTTTGACAAGCAAATTCTCACCAAAGTTTAGCTATTGTTTTTACAATTTCACACTTGGGAAATTTTCAAGCACTCAAGAGTTCTTGCGAGTTCCCATACTTGCATTCTCTCAAACCCTAGTGTGGAAGTAGTGAGGCCTTGAGATTTGGTGGATTTTTGGTGTTAACATTGCACTTTTGAAATTCCAAACCTAGCGTGGAGCAACCTGGCATCCAAATATTAAACCTTTCTCACCTCCTAGCAATAGCCCAATTGGCAGATCCAAGGTTGCAGCAACAAAGGAAGGTTCAATAACATCAAGAGTGACTTAGCACTCAAATTGTGGAGCAGATCACTTCAGCTTCAATGGGCTTTGAACTCTTGCACAAGTGAACCCATTTTTTGCTCATCCAGGCACCATTTGTACACATTTCTCTAACTTATTCTTTATTCTTTCTTAATAAAGTTTTAAATTTTTAAGTTTTGCGTTCGAAAGTAAATTTATTATTTGTGCATTATTTACATATTTTCACATTTTTCATCTCATAAGTCCATGGTTGATCTATTGGACTTGCTAGGGCACCTCGAATCACATTTTTATCACAAAGGCCTTAGGGATTTAGGGTTGGGGAACTACTTGCACTAGGGATCCTTGGTTTTTGTTCTAGCAATCAAGGTTTTCAATTGCAATAGTAGGTAGATCTAAAAATTCAATATTGAGATGTTTTAGCAATACCTTCTTCATAATACTCAACATCATCTTCTTCAACTTAATTTTTATTGGTTTCACTACAATTTATGTTCTCATCCATAGGGCTTGAGATTTGGTATGGCTATTGATTCTTTATTTGTTGTAATGGTTACCTTAAAACAATAGAGGATGTATTAATTTTTACCTATTTTTTCTTTTCTGCTAATTATTTGAGTTGTTAACAAATGACATTTTCATTAAAATAAACATCTTTACTTTTGAATATTATATCAAGAATTGGATTGCATAATTTATGTCCTCTACCATCACCTCCATAGCCTACAAAAATGCATTTGTATAGTATCCTAAAGTTTAGATCCATTTCCTTTAGGAATATATGCATAGGCAATGCAACTAAAGATTCTAAAATGATTATAACTTATTTGTCTCCCAATTCATTCATCCTATCATATTTTTTTCATCTAATGGTCCATTAGGAAATCTATTAATCAGGTATATAGTATTTGTAGCCTTATGCCAAAAAAAAAAAATAATAATCTTTCATTAATCTAGAATATTTTAACAAGCTTCAAATCCTATCTAGGATTGTTCTATTATACCTTTTAGAAATACCATTTTGTTGTGATATGCTAAGAACTATTCTTTCATGTTTGATGCCCACTTCATAACATAATTGCTTAAATGTGCTAGAATAATATTTGTCTCCATTGTCAGTGCACAAACACTTAATCGTTCTAGAAGTCTATTTAAATCCTATATTTAAATAATCTAAATATATCAATAGCCTAATCTTCACTTTTCATAGTAGATAACCAAAATTTTCAAGAATAATCATCAATAAAGGCTATAAAGTAATAGTCACCATTAAATGACATAGGATTTATAGAACCAACAACATCAAAGTGGATTAACTCTAAGTAATTATTCTTCTTATGGAATTTATATTTTTTTAAAGGAAACTCTATGAAATCTTTCAATAACAAAATTCTTGCAAAATGGAAGTACAGATAAAGAAAATGTCAGAATAAGGTTTCTAGATTACAATAACTTTATTTTTTCCCTAAAGTGTCCCATCTTGTGATGCCAAAGTTGACGATTTTCATAAGGATCCTTTATTGTCATGTTATGATCATTTTCACAAGTTCCTTTTAGTACATACAAAGAGCCCCTTTTAGAATAGTCATGATTCCTTTTGTGATCTTCCAAGAGTCATCTTCTAACATATTTTTGAAACTAACAACATCTAACTACTCTATTATAATCAAATTTCTTTTTAAATCATGTACATATCTAATACTTTGAAGAGTTAAATGGCTCACTATCAACAAATATTTAATAATTTACTATTAAGGAAGAAATCTTACTTCATTAATAAAACATAACCAACTAAGCAGTGCATCACTAACTAAGCATGAAAATTTTGTCCTTTATTAATTTTGTTATTTAAATCTTAAATTTAAATCAAATAATTTTTTCAAAGCCATAATTTCATAAAATATATTTCATTTTTTATTATTTAATATGTTAAATGTCTAAAATAGCTTGAATATATAATTTGAAGTTACAAATGTTAACATTAAAATAGTAACCATAAAGCATAATATAAGGGAAGGGAGTGAACCTGGTTTCTTTAGAATTATTTATTCCCCATAAAAGATTATAAAGCACTCCCAACATCTTCTAATGATGTTAAAATTTTTTTATTGTCATAAATCATTTTTGATTGATAAAATAAAAATTTACAAGTTGATGAGTAGAAATTTGTAATCCCATTTTCTAGTTGTAAATAAGACACTTTATTTTATTCCTTTTGATAATGTACATGAGTCCTAGGTTGGTAATGATACATCATGATATGTGTTCATTTAAATTTTGGATTATCTAAATTGTAATCTAATCATAATAAGTAGTTGCAAGCTAGTGCGACCTATAGCTAATTGTAATGAACACTTGTGAGCCAGTGTAATCCATATCTAGTCACAACAAGATTTAGAGTCATGTTTATAATATTGATAGATTAGAATGGGTACCTCAAGATGATTTTAGTTTATAGGATATTTCCATGATAGAAGACGATATACATTGTAGCCATAAACACTTAGAATCAGTTACTCTTGAGAAACTCCAATTTGAGGTAGATTACAAGGTAGTACAACTTTGTAACACCCTATTATTTCTAACCTAGAATATTAGGTTTCTTATTTATTTTCATAGGCTTGGTTTTTAAGCATAAGAATATATTTAAATATGTTATGTTAATAATATATTATATCTTATTAGTGGTTTATGCTCATATAATCTAATGTCTCTCTTATGCTTATACTTAGTATTGTGCATTTTGAGTTTTGAACCCTTAACTCCTTGTTTATATGTATTACATTGACATTAGTGCAAGGAAATGACCTTGATCAATACAACTTAGTTATTCATTTTAGGTGACTACTAGTTTCTAGCTTCACCAAGGTACAGATACCTCCAAATAACTTTTACCTATCTATTGAGCTAATTATGGCTTAATTTATGTACTCTTAAGTTACCTTTTAAGCATTATAAGTGTTAGGATGTGAATTAATGCCCCCTTTTTACTTGGTTTCCTCAATGTTTAGATTGGGAAAGGTAGCCGTGAGCTCATACAACCCATAGTTATCCATAGCTAAGAGTCATAGGCTATGAATTAGATCTTTAAGGAGTCTTGAATACATAGAAGGAAGAATGTCCATCTTATGACTATTGGAAGTGAAATTTAGAAGGAGGAAGAGAGAGGAACAAGTGAATTTATCTTCAAAGAGAGATGGGGTAGCATATAAAGTTGAATTTAAGTTGCAAATGTACTGTAAATTGTTGCGACCTACATTAGATTGTAGCCCAAAGAATTTCTACTAGCTGCAGATTGCAACTAGTCATAATTTATTTTTAAACAAAAAATAGAAATTCATTAGTGTGAGTGCCTATGACTCACACCTTTGTCACAACTCATGATGATCCTATAAGCCTAATTGGTCATCAACCATTAGGATTTGAATATTTGACCATTGAAAATGGTTCATTGAGACTGCTAATTGTTGGCGACCGTTTGGGAAGCGACCGCCAACGAGTGTCCTCGAACAGGATTTAGGTGCCTGCTGGTCTCTGGCAACACCAAGGCCCAGATACCTCCAAATAAACTCAGTAGTTAATGTGAGTATGTGTGTGTGCTGTTGCGGCATGCGATTGTGAGAAATGTAATGGTTGCGTTGCGTGTAAACTACAAATGACTTACTTTTAAAGAGATTCAACCAACTTTGCCAAGTATTTGTGAGTTGTTGAAAATTTCCTATTTTGTTCAAATGCCTAGTCTACGTGGTCCTTATAATACCTACTTGTAACAAATAAAATTTTGCAA
>MNCI01005648.1:59579-79454 GCA_015680685.1 Gnetum montanum | reverse complement strand
ATGTATGAGACCTCCCAAAAGTCCTAAAAAAAATTGAGATTCCAATTGAGATTCTTTTTCCCTCCTCTTTTTTTTTCCTTCCTTTGAAGCCTTTTTATAGGGTTCCAAGGTAGGTAGGGAAGTTACATATTAAAAAATATCTCACCTAACTTCTCTCCCAAGTAACTTGACCAACCAATTAGAAGATTACTTGCCCAACAAGTTAGGAAGCATTAACTTAGGAGGTTAGGAAGTTAGGAGATAAATATTGCTTTTGAAAAATAATTCCAATATTTCGTATAATTGTTCACAATTATAACTTTAATAGCCTTTCATTTTTACTTAAAATTTGAAGAATGGTTATTGAAGCTCCTAGTGAGTTTATAAACAAGGCGATAATATAATATCTACCTTGGCATAAATATTGCTGGTACCTTAATCCTAAATATTTTATGTGCACTTGCACCCGAATGAAAATGGTTGGAAAAATTTAAATTTGAAACACCAAGCCCGAATGTGGAGGCGCTAGGCCTGGAACTACCATCGAATACTTCCGAAAATATATCCCGCCTTGCTAGAAATCATTGGCAACCACCACCATGGAAGAAGGCTCTTCTGCTGCATCCAGCATCATTGTTCTGTACATTCGGTTGCTAGAGGAGAAAGATCTAGAGATAGAAACGATGTATTGGACATATGGCCTTGGACATGGGGTTTTCGGCTGCCTGGAACTGTTTTATTTTGCCCCAATTTTGCTTAGGGCTTCCTGCATTTTTGTGTTTTTGCAAATCGTTTTCTAATTCCTGCCGTAGATTTTAGGGTTAAGGGCAAATGTAACAGAGATCTGAGCATCAGAGAATTTGGCATCAGGTAAGGTAGGTTAGGAATGGCCCTGCAACGACCAGAAAAATCTTCACGCGGTGCACGCGTTGCAGGACACATCGGCATCATCGGAGGCAGGCAGATCAATTGCATAAGAAATTTGAAATTGAAACAGTTTCTGCCTTGGAAGTGGCAACACCTAAGCGAGTTCTTCTTCCACCTTGAATCCACATCCCTACAAAAATTATTTGTTGTTTGTTTTTGGCACTACGCGACCAGCAGAGACGTCACTAATTTAGGGCCAAAAGGAATAGTTGATTCTGCGTGAAATGAAAGCCATTACAGGGCAAGGAGAACCTTGCATTCCCCTGCCTTGGTACCAACGTGATCCCTGTAAACAAAACGGCATTCTCCTGGACTGTTTTCATTTCTTTACAACAATTTCGTCTATTTCCTCCCAACGCGCACAGTGGCTGGAACTGTGTTTGTTTTTATTTGCAGTAAAAACATTATCCAACCCTTACAATAGTGACTTTGATATTTCTCATTGATGCATCCATAAACGGGATCGGCTCTTTTAGTTTTTTAACTCTTTTCATCCTTCCCTTTTCAAAGGAGCATGATGAATTTTTCTTTCCTTGATATTAACTCTTGAAAATGAAAATATTATATCTTCATTTCCTAATTTTCTACATGAAACTTCTAGTATAAAATATCAATAAGGCTCAACCATCATATATATTTTTTCTTTGAATATCTTCTATGGCTTATTCATATATTATCACCTTTGCTGTTCCATGAAATGGCTAAATGTGCCAACACTAATCACAATCAATTGTAGTGGTTAATTGGCTTCTTGATTCTTTGTTGGGCCATGAGGTGCAACATAGTTGTGGCTCACACGTAGGTTGTAGCCATTAGCTAGATGTTATTCCAACCATCAACTAAAGTCATTTTAGCATTAAATTGAAGCAAAACTATAAAGCATCCACTAGAAGAAGAAAGACAAGGAAAAGGATAGATAATAACAATAAGATAGTCAGAAGCATTTTAAAGAAATATAGATTTTAGAGTGAATTGGAATTATTATTGAATGATGTTGATTGCACCAGAGATTCTTGAATAATAAGATAGTGTTTTTATTCTTGCTTAAGTGTGGTTCATATTAAGCATATTTCACCATAATTTTGGTGACTAATCCCATGTAACCTACGGTCCTTCATTTGATTGATTTCCATCCACAACACAAGAATGCAAGAAATTAATCAACATTTTTGACACTATTATGATCTCAATGAATAATGGTCATATTTTTTAAAATTTAAAATTTGTATAATTTTTATTTTTCATTGTTCAATTATTCTATGTATGGATCCTAATCAATATTTTAATTTGTGTATGTTAGAATTATTATAATTTCAAGTGGCATTGATTGATTTGCAAATGTTTCTTCTTGATTTGGAAATAATGATGATTGATGAAACACTTGTTAACACTTAGTGATTCTTCCATTAGATTCTTCTTTTGTTGTTTTTATTTTGTTTATACTTTTTAATTATCATTTCATTATAGGTTTATGTTTTGGATTTGTGAGAAAGATCATAGATTGGTTTGTCAAATGGCACATTCTTCATATGTAGCTAAGAAAAGGACTAAGAAGATTCCAATTTCATTAGAAGAATCATCTTCATCAAGGAGTTCCAAAATTCAACAAAGGCAAAGTCCATTTCAGTAAGAAGAACTATCAATTTCACAGGTAGATCCACAAAATCCTACAAGTATAGGCATTAAGATCAATGCAGTAGATCATCTTAATATCTCAATTAACTTATCTACTAGTGGGACTTAATTTTCAGTCCTATTTCCTAATACTACCCAACCTAATCAAGTATCCATGATTGTTGGTATCAATACTAAATTTGGATTTGGTACATTGGGTTTAAGTTCTATGAGTTAATTGGGCTTTGCTCCACTCATACAATCTACCATTTTCCTAATGACATAAATGGCCAGTCCATCTTATTTTAATCATTTGTTCCTTCACAAGTTACTAATATGTACCATTCCAATACTTTCAATAATCCCTTTGACATTTTTCATAAATAGAAGTTGCACCAAAAACATCTACAAGCCACTCAAAAAATCTTGTTGAATGCTTTGACTTAGGCCACTCAAAATACATGGCCATCTTTGTCTAATCAACTAGTCTCTTACTCTCTTTCCATTTCAACAGTACTACCTATCACATTAACTATTTCCCCTACTATTTCTCAATCAAGAAAACTTGCTATTCATATGAATTATCCTAATATGGCTCAACCTTGTCAATGTATGACATAGCCTAACATTCCTTTTAATCCACAACTTGTTTCTATGTATTGTCGCATAACTGTTCTGCCACTAGCATCATATAGAATCACATTTATGCAAGTACCTCAATAGGCTTACTCTAATATACAATCATTGATGAATGTTCTCCAAAGTGTACAACCTATATTCAATGTGGGCTTCTCAAACATAATTTATGCCTCAATCACAAATTCCACAACAAGGACTTCAACAAATACTACATGCTTTGCCTAATCTTTTAGTACCTCAAGGTAACTTATTTAATTAGTTTTTACAATTTCAAAATCATGTTTCTTATTAGGGAATGCCTAACCAACTTTTGTTAAAAGATTTAATGGGGATGAAATCAACTGATACTCTCTCCCCTCTTTTGTTACCTATTGGAAAAGATGTTAAAATTAAAAATTTAGTAGTGTTTTCACCATTTTATGGTATCGATGAAGAAGGTACATATCATCATATATAAGATTTTGAAACATTGATAGTCATGTGTGATAATAATGTTATAGAACACACTAAAATATGTATATTTTCCCCTTACTTTTAGAGATCATGCATTATCATGGTATAGGTCATTCAAAATATATTCTATTCAATCTTGAAAAGGCTTTAAGGACTAGTTTTTAAATTGATTTTTATCTTCTACAAAAATTCATTAATATAAAAAATAACTTTTATGCTTCCAACAAAAAGAAAATAAGGCTTATGAATAGGCCTAGGAGAATTTTAAGGACTTAAGAGCAAGGAACCTTGATCATGGCTTTTCTAAATGTCAATTGCTAGGATTTTTTCTTAATGGTTTGAAACGTATTACACAATAGAGTATTGATTTTTCTTAAGGTTGAACAATCATGCAAATGACACCTAAAGTAGCATTTGATGTGTTAGATCAAATAGTGGATCAAAGCAAGAGTTTGCCTATTAATAAAAAGGCCAACATGTTGGAACATATGGTGATGACAAGTTTGATGAAATAAATTAAAGAGATTAACAAAAAATTATCATCTTTAATAGTGTCTTATAATATTGTTATGTAAGGCCAGTCTTCCTAGTGTTAATAACAAGCATCATCAGTTCATACTAGTGAGGGAATTCATAACACTAACTAACCCAAGGGAAGAGGTATGGAGTTTCCTTATGCTTATGTAATTTGTGAGGAGATTGATCATACTACCCATGATTGTCCTATTTTACCATTCATTAAAGAATAAGATAATGTTGTAGTAAGTCAAGATGGACAAGGAAGAAGCTCAAGTTTGCAAGGTAGGGGATGGAATTCTAATCAAAACCAAAATTACTAGTTACATCCTCCATTTTGGTCCAATTATCAAAGTTATAATAATAATTTCAATCGATCTTAGAGACCCAAAAAAATCATGATTTTTAATAGAAAATTCTGCAATAAAATGAAAATTTGTAACATACCTTGCAACAATAAAATGATCATATAATTAATCGTTTTCAAGCCTTACAACCTAATGACACACTACCAATATAAACAAAAATAAATCCTAAGTACCAAGGAAGATAAGAGTTGCACATGGTTTCTTCAAGAAAAATGGATCAATGTAATGTGGTTACTAGAGACAGAAGAGTTTCTAATCTTCAAATCTCTTTTTAGAGGTCTATTAAGAACAAAGAGTTAGAGGATCATTTTGAATAAATGTTTGCCAAGGAGCTTCCTATGAAGGAAGGGCCTAATCCAAAAATTTCTTTAGATGAATCCAATCATTTTTCTTCTTTATAGGAACCTTTTCCTCATAGGTTAGAATCAAATAAGGTTGATGATAAGAAACTTGATAACCTCTTTAAAGATATCACCTTACATGTTACCTTGTTGAGAGCCATTGAAGATACTCAATATGCTAAATACCTAAAGAAACTTTGTTCTATGAAGAAGAAAATAAGAATATCCAAGAATTTTAGCCTTGCTAAGAATATTACCAATATTTTGAAGGCTAGGATGACTAAAAAGGAAATAGATCTTGGTAGTCCTATGATTGCTTACATGATTCGTACTAGGAGATTTCATCATGTGTTAGTGGATCTAGGAGCTAGTGTAAATATTATGTCATTTTAGATTTATTAGTCATTAGGTTGTGATCATATTAGACCTCTAATATTACTATTTTCCTAGTTGATAGGGATACTATTTATCTAAAAGGTATTGTTGAGAATATTTTGGTACAAGTGAATAAAGCTTTGTGTATTGCTGATTTCATTATGCTAGATTATTATACATCTTCATTGAATAATGTTTATCCATTGATTTTAGGCAAGTCCATGTTGGTAATGATGAATGTGGTTATTTATGTAAAAATTTTCATTAAAATTTGCAAATATGAATCTTTCAGTCAATTTATATAACCATGACAACCAATTCTAGTTTCATGAACTTAATATTGTTAATGTTGCTGTAGCAAACATGGTTTCTTCTAAATTATGTGATTGGGATAAGGTGTATTCGGTACTAACATTGGAAGAGTATAGAGATGTAATCATGGATGGAAAAAGACATCTTTTTTCTTGGTATACATCTCCTCCATAGCCAAGATGACTCCTCCATGGTAAGGTATCTTTCTCAAGACATCTTCTAGTTTGGGGAAATGTCTTCCTCAAGACGTCTCCTCTTAGAATGAGACATCTCCTCTTAGGACAAAACATCTTTCTTGAGACATCAAAAAAATTAGTAAGACATCTCCTCTATGTTCAAGATGTCTTCTATCATCTCCAAGTATTAGCCAAGATGTATTTTTTCCTTCTAATGCATCTTCATAGAGTCCAAAACTTGCAAAGCATACATATCAAGAAGAACAAAGGGAATCAGAAGAGGTGTTCCTTCACCAGATTATTCTAAAGATAAATGTCATGTGGATATGTGTCAACATCATATGAGTCATCTAATCCTTATCTAACACCTAAAATCTTTCTATAATGTCATTAAGATGTAATTTATAGATTCATTAGTAACTAACCCAACTTTATCCGTAGATGAAGTTACCCTACTATAGTTAATGTAACCACCCTCTAAAAGCTATATTAGAAGGTTTGTGGCAATTGTATCACAACTAAGAACCAAGAGAAGAATAATCAAGCAAGAAAATAATATTGAGAGATCAAGAAATGATAACTTCTCTTAGAGGTAGAGTGTGCAGATAAGTACCTTCTTCTTAAATCGTGTCATTGGAAGCATGAATGTAAGAAAAGCCTTCCTTATCTAGAACTAGAATCAAGAGTATCATAAGAACATTCTTAACATAATTACATATTAATAAGAAGAGAATATAGTATGATCATGAAGCATCTCTTCAATGGAAAGAGAAATAAATACAAGAAAGATTTACATAAGTTTAAAGATTACAATCAAGTTTCAGAAAAAGTTCTCTTTGTAGATCATGATCCAACTGTAAGTCACAATTCTCATCTTCATTAAAAGATCTTCACTAAGAATAAAAAATAAGTTAATGTTATTATAGATACCTCATCATGAGTTGTAGTCTCAAGAACTTTCTCCTTGTCACTAGTCAGAACCACATCATGATTTTCATTGCGATCTTACGACAAGTTGTGGCATCACGTTTGATAATATTTTTAGTCTAATGTGTGCATTCTTTATATCAAATTTAGTTTTCATGTTATGTTAGAAGTTAGATTTATTTTTCATGTTGTTTTATGAGTCATGTAGTATGAATCCATATTTGCATGTCTTTATGTAATGTATTACATGATACAAGTTTGTATTTTAAATATGAAAAAAATGATAAGTTAAAGTAAATTCAAAATAAGTGTCCTTCAATGCCACATATCATGCATATTTTTCTTTGGATCATCCAAGTTTTCATGTAGTCATTCCTCATGTGTTGAAACCACATGAAGTACATGGATGATACATTCTCATGAGTTGGAATCACAAGTCTCATTTTCTTGTAATTTAGTTATGATTAGAAGGGGTAATTTGAATTCATATTAGAGTTACTTCTTCATGTAACATTAACACCTCTCAACTTATTCTTTAATTGCACCCAAACCAAGTTACCAATAGGAAAATTTGGCTTCTATTTGTCCTCATTCCTTTTGAGGACTCTCTCTTCAATATTCTTCTTAAGATTTGATTTAACTTATGCATGGAGATATCTCATCTCTTGTACAAAATTAGCACTAAGTTGAGCTTCACTATCAAAGCTCTTAAAAGTGTCTACCATCTTTATAAAAAAACTCATATTTCACCTCAAATGAGCTTTTTCCAATAGCAATATGAAAAGCATTATTGTATGAAAACTTAGCATGGAACAACAATTCTTTCCACCTATTTAGCTATTCATCACACAAACATATTAATATGTCTAGCAAGGATTTATTCACCTCCTCCATTTGGCTATTAAATTTCATATGATATGCACTAGAAAAATTCAACTTTATCCCTAAAATCTTCTAAAGGAACCTCCAAAAGTGACTCATAAATTTGGAGTCTTTGTTACTAATAATATTCAAAGGAATTCCATGCAACTTCACAACATGTTGGAAAAATGAATTTGCAACATGTGAAGCATCGCTCATGTCCTTACATGAAATGAAATGTGTTATCTTGGAGAACCTATTTACAATAATAAATATTACATCATTTTCACTTTTGGTTTTTGAAATACAACTCACAAAATCCATAGATACACTTTCCCATGGACATTGAGAATACGAAAAGGCATATAATTTCCATCCATTCATTTACCTACACTCCACAAATTTGAAAAATTTAGTTGCCATACCATGCCAAAAATAGTATCTACCCATAAGTTCCAATGTTTTATTCTTACTCATGTGACCCACCATTCCACTACAATGCTTTTCAAATAACATATTTTCTTTAAATCATAATTAGGAATACATACCTTTCCATTCTTAAATAATAGTTCATCTTGAATATGATGATCCCTCCACTAGTCTATCCTACTCATCAATGGATCTTTGAGGATCCTTCAAATATGCCCAAAACCAACATCATGCTCATACAAAGAAGAAAAATCACCCATACCTTCCACATGAGGTATGCTAAAATTCACAACATGTACCCTAGACAATGCATCAATCACATCATTGGCTTTTCCACTTTTATGCTTTAACAAAAAATTGAACTCATGTAACTATGCAACCCATTTCATGTGCTTTGTACTAAACTTATTTTATAAGTTTAGAAATTGAAGTGCTTTGTGTTTTGTCATCAAAGTGAACTTCTTGGGAAACAAGTAATGCCTCTAATGCTTGATTGCTTGAAGAATAATGTACAAATTTTTTTCTATAAATTATATTTTTTCCTTAACTCATTAAACGTTTCTAAAAATAAAGCAATAGATCTATCTTCTTGTGAAAGTGGCCCACTAATGGAAAGTCTACTTGCATCCAACTCCACCTGAAAAATCTTCTAAAAATCTAGAATTGTAAGCACTAATTCACTAGTAATATTTTCTTTTAATATGTTAAAGCTCTCTTGGGTTTCATTATCCCATTTGAAATCTTTATTTTTCTTTAATATAGCAAACATAGACCATAAAGTACCACTAAATTTTTTGATGAACCATATATAAAAACCTACTAAGCCAAGGAATGATCTTACCACCCTAACATTCTTAGAAGTTGGCTAATACTGGATAGCCTTTACCTTGGTAGCTTCTATTTGAATTTGATTTTTAGAAACTACATGTTCCAAATATGTGATTTTCCTTTTTAAGAAATGACTTTTCTTCACATTGATCACATCATCACCCTCAAGTGATCCAAGTGCTCTTTCTCATTAGAGCTATATATCAAAATATTGTTAAAAAAGACAATACAAAACATACCAATTAAGTTTTTTAATAAATCATGCATCAACTTCACGAATGTAGTAGGTGCATTTTTGAGCCAACGTGGCACCACCAACCACTCAAATAGTCCATCTAGTATTTTGAAAGCTATCTTCCACTCATCACTAGGCCCGATTTTTATTTGATGATACACATTCTTCAAATTAATTTTGCTAAAACTTTTAGCATTGGTAAGGACATCAAGGATATTATTCATCCTTGGAATAGGAAACCTATACCTCACTATTATATTATTCACTACCTTGGAATCAATGTACATCCTCCATTCATTATTATTCTTCTTTAGCACTAGCATTGCTAGAACTTCACAAGGTGAAATGGATTCCCTTACAAAGCCATTTGCAAGTAAATCCTCTAGTTTCCTTTGAAATTTAGCTCATTGATTTGGTGTCATTTGGTAAGCTCTCTCATTTGAAATGGTATAACTAGTAATGAAATCAATCTAATGCTGGTATAACTAGGAATGAAATCAATCTAACTCATCTAGTTCCCCATTAAACACCTTGGAAAATTTCTCCTTCAAGCTTAGTACACCTATAGGAAGTTCAACCTACACATCATCATGATTAAAAGCAATTTTTGTCATAACAACAAAACCAAAATTGATTTTATCATGTTCCTTAACATATTCCCTCTCTCCTAGGAGGATTAAGGAAGCATTAAGTGAGCTTTGCTACCTCATTTGTTCAACTATCATGGGAATTGACTCTTGGATTCCATTAGGTCTAGATACACTCCACACATTTCTTACTTCATCAAATTGAGCATTGTTGTCAAAATTCCAAGGTCTACTAAGAATTACATTAGCATACTCTATTGGAAGAACATGATAATTTACAATATCATGAAAACCTTCAATTTTAAATTTGAAAGTATATTGTTCCCTCACTTCTTTAGATAGATCTTTGGATAACCAATGCACTTTATAAGGTCTATGATAAAGACTAGTCACCAACCCCAATCTAGCAAATTCCCTAGAAGAAATAACATTTTCTTGGGATCCTCCATATATCAAAGCATGAATCCATTATCTACTAACCAAATATCTAGACTCAATCAAAAATAAAATTTTTCTATTAGGATGATCTCATCTATTCACATTCCTCATGAATGCACATGAATTTTATTTATAAACATCCTCAATTTTTAGAGTGTTAGGATTACATTTCTGAAGACCTTAGCTTGATGTCTTCTCCACCTCCATGATTTGCACATTTTTGTCCTTAGCTGCCTTGTAAAGTGGACATTCCCATTACTTGTATCCCTATTGTTCACACTTGAAGCATTGGATTTTTGATGAGCTATCACCTTAAGCTTTGCCTCTCTTTCTTTGTTCCTTCTTGGCTTTCTTCTTCCATCATATCTTTTAGTATTATTATCATGACTACTATCCTTATATTTAGATTTAGACATATATCTCTTTTTTGATTCAGATCCCTTCTCTCTTTCCTTGGAAGTTTGTTTGTTCTTGTTTTTAAATCTGCTTAATTCTTCTCAACCGTGAGTGTTAAATCATAAGCCTCATCAAGGGTTTGTGGCTCATTAAAAGATAACTTTTGTTGGTATGTCATTTTAAGACCTTCTAAAAACATTAAAACCTATTCATACTCTTCCCAGTTTACCTTAGCTTGATGGAATAGAACATAAAATTTGATGGAATAGAATTCTTTGACATCTTATTATATTGCCTTAGAAATTTTAACTTTATAATGGTTTCTTATGTCAAACAAGACTATTCAAATTTTCTTTTTAACCTATAGTTCATTAAAACCCAATCTCTAATGGACTGATCATTTTATCTTTCATAACCCTGGGACTCCTTTTTCCACTGAGAAGAAGCCATACCTTCTAGTCTAGATTCAACAATAGGTACCCTATATTTATTTAGTGTCTCTTCCAACTAAAAATGCTTCTCAAGTGCCTTTAGCTAACTCACAAAAGCATTGGTGTCATGTACACCATTGAAAGTTTTCAACTCCATGTATGAAAGTCTTGTAGTATTTTCTAATGCTCTAACAAGCCTTGTTTCATTGTCCTTGTCAAGCATGGCTTGAGAATAAGTATTTAACATCCTTGGAGCCCTCAAAAATTTCATACGAGGAATTAGATTCCCTTCCATTAGAATCCTTAGCTGATGGGTTTCTACACTTCCATAGCTAGATTGTCCTTCCTCTTCATCCACTTCATCTTTATCTAGTTATGAAACTTCTTCATTTAAGCATGCATGCTTATCTCCTTTTCATGTTGAAATATGGCTAGGACTAGCATTCTTGTCTACCTTGATGCTAAGTTCATCCAATTAAACAACCATAATCTAGAAGGTAGACTTCATGCTTTCCATGTCTCTATTCAGTGCTTGCACCTATTTCTTCTTGGATGCTATTTGAAACTGATGGATCCTTAACTTATTCTAAGAAATAATCAACACAAATCTACGCTCTGATGCCAATAACAATAGATCAAGTTCTCTTCACTAGTTAATTACCTTCAAATACTAAATCTAGATATTATGTAAAGACTAAAACATTTTACTAAAAAAATAAGAAAACTAAATATCTTCAATTATTTAATTAGAAGATCATAATTGGATTAAAAAAAACTCATAAACATCCAAAATCATTCATACTCAAATGATATTGTCGAGCGTGAAGCTCTACAATTACATAATGACTGTTCTTAAGACAAGACACAACCAATAGAGAAATTCTTCCATAACTTTGAAATGAGAACTTAATATACAAGCAAGACTAGAACACATAGGTCTATACAATTGACCTTGGAGTTGTAACCTCTATGCACTCACTCAATGTGCTCTTCCATACCTTGTCAAATCTAATCTTATAATTCTTCCTCTTTTTCATTGATTGTCCAACAGTTATGAATTACATCAATATTTATGAATAATAGGAAGATAAGAAACCTAGAAACCATCTCTCAAATTATCTTGAGGTTCTTCAGATGTTTCTATTGACTTCTCACCTTCTCCATGTTTGTTGTCATCCTTTTTCAACATATTCCCAAGCTATTTTTCAAATTGAAATGGATGATTTTAGAAGTCTTCCTTGCTGCATGGGTCGTCTGTTGTGAAAATAGAAATTTTTGCAAAGATGTATACTATTTTTGAGAGATGTTTCCTTCCTTGACAAGATGTCTCCTCCATGTCAAGAAATCTTACTTGAGATGTATTCAAGTTTTGGGAATTGTCTCTTCTCAGAATAAGATGTCTTCCCTAAGATATCTCCTCTTAGAACAAAATGTCTTCCCTGAGACATTAGCAAAATTAGCAAGAAATTTCCTCTACATTCAAGATGTTTTCTATCAGCTCCAAGTCTTAGCTAAAACTTCTTCTTACCTTCCAAGATGTCTTCACAAAGCCTAAAACCTATAAAACACACACATAGGAAAGAACAAAGGGAATCAGAAGAGGTGTTTCTACATCAGATCACTCTAAAGATAAATGTCATGTGGAGATGTGTTGGAACCACATGAGTTATCTAATCCTTATCTAACCTTCACCTAAACTCTTTATAAAATATTATTAATATGTAATTTATAGATACATTAGTAACTAATCCAACTTTATCCTTTGGTCAAGTTACCCTACTATGGTTAATATAACCACTCTCAAAAAGCTATATAAGAAGGTTTGTGGGCATTGTATCACAACTAAGAACCAAGAGAAGAATCATCAAGAAAGAAAATAATATTGAGAGAGCAAGAAATGATAACTTCTCTAAGAGGTGGAATGTGTTCATAAGTACCTTTATCTTCAATCATGCCATTGGAAGCAAGAATGTAAGAAAAACCTCTCTTATCTAGAAGTAGAATTAAGAGTATCATAAGAACATCCTTAACATAAGTCCATCTTAATAAGAAGAGAATAGAGTGTGATCATGAAGTACCTTTTATTTTTTTATAGAAATTAATATAAGAAAGGTTTGCATAAGTTTAAAGATTAAAATCAAGTTTCAAGAAAAGATCTCTTTGCATATTGTGACCCCATTGTAAGTCAAAATTATCATCTTCAACATAAGATCTTCATTAAGAATAAAAAATAAGTCATGATTATTATAGATACCTCATCATGAGTGGTAGTCTCAAGAAATTTATCCTTATCACTAGTCGTAACCACATCTTGATTTTCATCAAGATTTGACCATAAGTTGTGGTATCATATTTGATAATATTTTTAGTCTAATGTGTGCTTTCTTTATATCAATTTTAGTTTTCATGCTATTTTATGAGTTATATTTATTTTTCATGTTGTTGTATGAGTCATTTAGTATGAATCCATGGTACATGTTTGATGAGAAGTGAGGTACCCCTATGCCCAACCATACAAATCACTAAGACATTATGCACAATCTGGTTGAATTCTATGGACCTATAGTTATCTAATGCACTAGCTCTTCTAGGAAATGAAATGGGTGTTGAAAATGTTTGTTGTCTTCCCAACTACACTTGTGAGGTTCAAGGGTATGGTTTAAGTGTAATTGAGGTATATGATTTTTTATCATTTTATGTTTTATAGATTTGGTCACCTACAACAAGAATGAAGAGTAGAATAATTTGAAATCTAATTGGTTATTATCTATCTAGCCTAACACAAGTAACCATCTCACTTTCTCGAACACATATAGCATTGCTGGCTACCAAATGTTAAGCGTAGGTTACCAAGTACTATATGAATGCTCAAAGTGGTCATGCTCATGTTCATTAACTGCTAGAAGTAAATTTCTTAATTGAAATGCATTAAAATAAAGAGCATGAAAGTAAAATGTAATAAAGAAAATATTAAGCTTTTTTTAGTGCTACAAGGATTGTCAAAAGAGATCATTTTATTTCTATCACACTGCTGTGCTCAGGTACATCAGTGCTCGAATAAAGAACTGTACACAGTTAGACTCCTTTTATGGGCACTTAGAAAATACTCTAAGGAAAAGAAAAGAAAAAATCTTCACTACTATGAAAAAGAATGATAAAAAATTGACTTTGAAAATTGGAGCCCAAGTGAAATATTTATAGCCTTAGGATATACACCCTGACGTCACATACGTGACATCGCTGCTAGACCCCAACATCACGTATGCGATGTTATGGCCTCGATGTCTCGTACGCGATGTCATGGCAGATGACAAAATGTGATTTATCATACCTCCACAACTGAATGAAAACTCATCCTTGAGTGAAGAAGAGGAGGAAAAATTTCTTTACAAAACATATTGGGTATGTATGGGATTATTGAATGACATTACAAACTAACTCAGATGGAACAGACAAACTCTGAGTGCCAAAGTGTACGGAATTAAAATTTTTACAACATTGGGTATTCATGATAAGAAAAGTGAACACCCTAGAGAACATTGACATCCAACACCTCTTGGTAGTAGAAGAATGAAAGAGAGAGAGAAGAGGTCCAACAAGCATGAATGGTCCTCATTGTGTGGTATTGCTGCATCAACCTTGGTAGCGATAGTCCCACTTCCAGTCCAGCTTCCCACTGCAATCTCAACAAAATCATGAATTAGTATGTAATGTGTAACAAATAGTGGTTAAATTCCTTGCTTGTTGGTGTTTACACTTGGCTAAGTTGTGATTGTGGTTGATTGGTTCCTTGAGTATCATTAGAGGGAAAGCTGACAAATAGGGTAAATTAGACTAAGCGGTCCATTAAATTTGAAAAATTTTAATACTAGGAAATATTTGAAGAGGGTATAAGAATTCATAATAATGAAAGAAGAATTCACTAAAATTGTTATGAAGATGTGTACAATTGGATGTCATTGATGGGATAAACAAAAAAAAATTTGATTGTAAGAGTGTCTAGGGATACAGAACTTGAACTGACTTAACCAAAAGATATGCTAGTGGATCCTTCCCAAAGTAGGCACAGGCCTTGTATGACCTTGCATGACTTCAAACCAAAGATTTTGTGGGCACCATGGATGATTAATGATTACATAAGGTTAAGTACAAAGACCTAGAAGAAACTAACTAAGAATCCTGACACATCAAACTAGGACATCGAACCAAAACATGAAACCAATAGTGAGGTGAAACATGGAAAACATAGATGGATGAGAGATAGAGAGGGTGGAATGGAGTTCCTAATTAAAATCACATGAAGTCCCTTGTGGATTTTGTGATTAAATGAATTAATAGAATCCATCCTCAGTCTAGACCAAAACCAACCATGTTCAGTGACTTCACATTGTCATTCTAAGACCAGTCCATCCCCCAAGACATAAGAGTGATCCCACAGAACAACCACCCTTCCTTATTAGAGAAGAAGTAGGAAGTGAGGAATGGTCTTAGTTAGAGAGGACTAGTTCCATAACCAGTGATTGTATCCAATTTATTCTATTCAAGGGGTGTGCTTTGAATTCTCATTATTTTTTCGAAATGGGAACCACACCATGCAAAGGCACATTTATTTATTTTGTCCAAGGAATGTTTTTTGAATCCTCTTTTTTTTCTCTTTTCTTGATGATAACCACACCATGCGAGGACATATGCATTTATTTTATCTAAGGGATGTGCTTTGAATTCTCATTATTTTTCTTTTTTTTTTCTTTCTTTTTAATGAGAACCACACCATGCAAGGACTTATTCAACTTCCTTTTATTGGTGGACATGGAATGGTAAGAAATTCATGAAAACACACATGCACCTAGGCAAATAGAAAATCACAAAGAATACCGAATCCCCTTAAAGCCACACCCTATTCAAAGATTTGAATCCTTTCCAATTCTAGAAACTACCAAAGTTATAAATTTATTAAAGTTTTATTAATGGAAAAGGGACTATACATTTCCAAAACAAGGAAAATCATAGATTTTGTGTATGGGTGGATGCTGTGGACTCACTGCCTATTACATGAAAAGAAACCATGTCCTAATTATCCATAATGAAACTCAAAGCTAGAAATGAAACACCAACAATCAAATAACAAAAATAGTACATACCACCATCAAGTAACGCATTGCCAATGTACTTGGCTCTTATTAACAAAAATTTAGAAAATCACACCAAAGAAAAGAAAATATAAAAGAAAGTGTAAAATGTACTAATGACATTGTAAAAAAAAAAAATTAGAAAAGATTAATAAAAAAAATATGTAAAATAAAATATGTTTAAAATAAAAAGTTGTAAAATAAAAAAAACATGTAAAACAAAAAAGTTGAAAAACTGAGGAGCCTCTTTGTATGATTAGCATGAGTGTCCATCTCCCCCATGACTAAGTTGAAAGGATGAGATCCAAAATATGATGTGTGGTTGTTCATTTGATGAGGTGCTTGTTGTGTTAGATGGTGTATGCTCATGGAAAGGTTTAAAGTTGTTGGATGTTGACTAGTTGTTTCTTGTTTGGGCTCTCAGGTTTATAGATCATCATGGCCCTTGAAGGAAAAGTCTCATAAATGATATAAGGTCTTTTCCACAATGTTTGAAACTTAGTTTGTTGAGGTACGTGTGTGGGGTTCCAATAAAGAACCTTATCTCCTGGTTGAAATTTGACTTTTCTAATTTTTAGGTCATGATGCTTTTTGTTATAGGCCTTGTGCAACTTGTTAGATGATAGGGCCACTAATTGATTTTCATCTAGCAGGTTGAGATTCATTAGTCTTTCTTTTTAGGCTAGACTCAAGTCAAGGTCAAGGTCACAAGCTGTTGAAAGAATATAGAGTTTAGATTGAATAGGAAGTATTGGTAGTTTACCATACATAAGGTCATAGGGAGAGTAGCCTATAGGAAGTTTCCAAGTTGAGCGGTAGGCCCAAAGGGCATCATTTAGTTTTTTTCTCTAGTCATTCCTATACTTGCTAATAGTTCTTATTAGTATCCTTGTGATTTTCCTATTGGTAACCTCAACTTGATCATTAGCTTGGGGATGGTAAGGTGTTGTGAGTTTATGTTCAACCCCCAAGCGTTGCATGAGTTTTCAAAAAGTAGTGCTANTATGTTCAACCCCCAAGCGTTGCATGAGTTTTCAAAAAGTAGTGCCAATAAAATGAGTTCCATTGTCAGAAATTAATGCATGTGGCACACCAAACCTATTTACAACATTTTGTTGTACAAATTAAGTGGTAGTAGAGGATGTATAGTTGATGATGGCTGCTACTTCTACCCATTTTGTACAATAGGCAACAATGACTATGATGTATGCCTTTTCATTTGACATTGACGTGATGGGACCCATGAAATCAATGCCCTAGATGTTGAATGATTCCAATGTTTAAATTCATTATTGAGGTTCCTCCATTTGAGCAATCATTCCACCATATTGTTGACATCATTCATAAGAGTAGATATAATGATGAGAATCCCTAAAGAGTGTTGGCTAGTAGTATCTTGCCATTAGGATTTTAATGGCCATGCATCTCCCAACATAGTTTCCTACACAAGGACCTTCATGAACATCTTGGAGAATGCGTAGTTAATCAACATCAGGGACATACCAATGAACTAGGCCATCAGTACACACCTTGTAGAAGTGTTTGTTAATTTCCATGAAATGCTTTGCTTGGTGAAGAAACTATTGTTTCTTTTGGTAGTCCAACCCTTGTAGCATCTCTTGAGTGATAAGATAGGTAAGAATGTTATCATACCATTTTGGCTCATTGGTTTAGTTATAGCTCCAGAAAAGAGAAGTTCATTAGAAAAAGTATCAAATAATGGGCTATCTTCTTCTTTTTCATCCCATTGGAACTAAGACAGGTGATCAATGACCACATTCTCAGTGCCCTTTTAATCTACCATTGTAAGATCAAATTCCTATGAGATCACCAACCACTATATGACACGAGGACTCATCATTGGCTTGTTTATTAGGAAGTGGATTGCATTGTGGTTTGTGTGCACAAATACCTTATATCCAAGCACATAATGCCTAAACTTCTCTAGAGCAAACACCACTACCATCAATTCTTTTCCTATGGTAGTGTAGTTCAATTGTGCACCCACAATGCTTTATTTGACACAGTGGATGTAGCATGGACATTTCTTATCATCTAACTACATTACCATAGCTCCCAAGGCATAATTTGATGTATCTATCATGATGCGAAATGGCCTAGACTAGTTTGGTGCTTGTAGGATTAGAGTTTTTACAAGATTTTCTTTCTATTGCTAGAATGCTTTTTCATATTTTGCAGTCCAAACAAAGGGAGCATCTTTCTTTGTTAGCTCAACTAATGATTTTGTGATCTTAAAATTTTTTTCTATGAATCATTGGTAGTAGCCAGTATGTCCAAGGAATGACCAAACAAATTTAACTATTGTTTGTTAGTGGGTTATTTCTTGGATGAACCTTATTTTTTTAGGATCTACCTCAATTCCTGCTTGTGAGATTCTATGCCCCAATACAATTTCCTCTTGGACCATGAGGTGACTTTTCTATCAATTGAGTCATAAGTTGGTTTCAACACACCATTTTAACACTTGCTCAAGGTGGTCTAAGGCTTGCTCAAATGTAGCTTCATATGATTTAAGGTAGAAGAGTGAACATGCACTGTTGAAGGGCAAGGTCGTGCATGTCCTTAGTGAAATAGGAGATGAGGACCCCCTTATCACGGGTTCTTTAACAAATGATGTTCCCCCTCCTAACTATGGTGAGGAGGTTGGGTATCAGAACCTATGATCAATGATACATATCCCTGGTTCTGATGCCCGTGAACGCCAACTGTTCACAGAGGGAACAACCACTTATGCTAAGGACGAGCACTTAGATCGTCACCACGATCGGGGCCGTAGCAGCTGAAGAGAAGGCAAGAAACATTGTCATGGCGATGGTTCTCCTTCTTCTTCCCCTTCTTCACATCACTCACCCTCTCCTTCCACATCTAGGCGTAGCCACCATGAACATAAAGGTGAGGAGAAAAGTAAAAAGGAGGAAAGACCTCGACGGGAAAGTCAAGAGAGAGGACAAGGGAAAGGACATAGGGAGAGTAGGGAACAACGTAGACATCACATGCGTCATGAAAGAGATGATCATGGAGAGCCCCTACTCGCAACCCGAAGTATGCTTGACATAACGGAGACAGTTAGGATTCCCTCAAGGTATTTAAAAGATAGTCGGATCAAATGTTTAGACATGAACAACATCCCACGATTTGAAGGGGGATATAATGCTGATCCGAAAAATCATTTATAGGCATTCCACGATGCTTGTGCCTTGAAGAATATAGAAAATGAGTGGAAAAAACTTAAGTTGTTCCCAAGGATACTCACCAAAGAAGTAGAGAGCTGGTATCGGTCCTTAGAACTAGAAACCATCAGGAGGTGGAGTACGATGCTAGAACTATTCAATGAAAAGTATCAAATGTACTCCAGAGTGTCTAATTCGCGTAAGCAAATCTAAGGCTGGAAGCAAGGTACATATGAACCCTTGGATGCTACCATGGCCCGCTACTATACATTGTTACATCGTTGCCCAGGCCATGGGTACGCTCAACGGGATCAACTTCGCCACATCATGGATGGGCTAAGGCATGAAACTAGAAGAACCCTTGGAACTTATGCCCAAGGGAGACTCTCACAACTTAGAGCCCATGAAGTACATAGCTTGTTGGAATAAGTAGCAAAAGAAGAGGGTGAGCTACCCAAAAGGGAAAGTGTGGAAGAGTATAACCGTGATTCCTCCCTTTGAAAGAAGGGAGTGAAATTTTGTGATGAAGAGGATGAGTCACCAATCGAAGAGTTGGTGAACTGGAAAACCTTGCCAATTCAAAAACTCACAACTGAAATAGCATCTAAGGTAGATGACGTATGGAGTTCCTTAGACTCTAAAATTGAAACTGTGTTAAAAATTGTAGAAGAGTCTAAGGTTGAACAAAGTAGTGACAAAGGTAAGAAAAAGTGGAGAGATTTA
>MNCI01005648.1:2540-57087 GCA_015680685.1 Gnetum montanum | reverse complement strand
CCCCTACATCTTCAGTAGTCATCATTAATATATTTCCAGATCCATATCAACCATACCACAACCTAGCCAATGGACTTACACCGAAGCAAGGTATTAATTACATGATGATTCAATTACCCTTGCTAATATACGATTGTGTTATGTGTGCAGATGATGGACATGCAATAATGGATTGGATCTGGGTAAACACTTGGAATGGAGTAACGTTGAAGCAACTATGCAAGGAGCAAGATTGATGGCGCGCTTACGGATGGACAACGAAGGTGCAATCTTGGTGTTGGCATCATCAACACTTCTTTCTCTCTCTATTTCTTAGCTACCAACTAAGGCCTGATGTCATTATAATAAGGTGTTCACCCTTGTTGTCATGAACACCAGGTTTGTCAAGTCTTGTAATGATGATTTGTTCACATGTCATCCCATTAGTTCCATTCCCCTTAATAATTCCATACCTTCCCAATATTATTGTAAGGAACTTAAGGATGAGTTTTTATTTAGTCATGGGGATATGATGAAATGCCATATCGCATGCACCGCGATATCGTGGCCGTTGCGATATCGCATCCCATGCGATATCGCATCGTCCCCTGCGATATCACGTATGCGATATCGCGATCCACCACCAAATCTATAAATAAGAGGCGGCACTCCCCTTATTTTCCATCCTAGGCTTAAAGTATGGAAACTCTGGCAGTTTGATCACTCCAGAGATAGAATATTTTCCATGTGCCCCATAGTAGGAGTCCCCAAGTGAATAGATCTTTATTCGAGCAGCTTTGTACCTGAAGAGAAGTTGTGTACGGCAATAAAGACGAGCTTTGTGGATAAACCTTGCAATGCATGGAATAGGTTTATTACATGTTATTTCCTACCTGGTATTTATTACTTGCATTAGCGTGGCATGAGTACGACTTGATTATGAGCATTGACGAATGTGTACGACTAATTAAGGAATCGGCTACTCATCGCGATTAGTCTCTCTCACCCTCAACTCCTAGAACGCGGGATGAGTACAACTTGATTACGAGCATCTACGGATGTGTACAGCTAGTCAAGGAATTGGCTACTCATCATGTTTAGGCTAGTTAAGTGCCTTAGTATGACCACTTCAAGCACGTGCGTTACGTGTGGTGATCCCAGTAACGATTAGCATTTGGTAGCCACAGTTGCATAGTTTAGGGTGTGTACGGTAAGTGGGAACGGATGTTGACGGTAGCTAAGTTAGACTTAGTCCTTAGTTAGAGTTAGTTAGCTCTCTCAAGCCTTCACCTTGATAGCATAGGAGAAAAACCATAAAAGATCATAAAAATTATATACCTCGGACTTACTTAACCATACACTGTGACAACAACAAGTAAGTTTGGGAAGACAATGAATGATTAACCCCAAGTGTTCCATGGGGCGTTTAGGCATTTAGTTTGCAGAGTTCGACCGGATTGCGCGTGCTACGCTCGTTTTGTATGGTTGAGTGTAGGGGTACCTCACCACTCATTAGTATGTTTTATTTGAATTTTTTTCACGTGTTTATGAAAAATATCTCATTTAGTTGTTCCTTGCATTAAGGATAATTGTTGTATGCTTGTAGAGCATCATGCTCTGCAATATTGTTAAGTGTGTGAGAGTGATTTATGATGTTGTTAACAGTGAAGTCATTGAATTGTAATCTACTTTGAATTAACTGAATATAACCATTTTTTCTTATTTTCTAAAAAATTTAATAGTCTTTGATAATATCAAGATTTAGTGGGATTTGAAGAGTTAAAGCAAATCATAATGACACTACTCCATCTCCTCATCACTGAGGATGCTTGTTTATTTATTTGGTTTGGAATTTGGATGTTTCGACTCAAAATTGGTTTGAGTAGTCTTTTATATTATTTTATGATAAAAATAGCTTGAAGAATTTCATGGTGGTGATTTAGACTCTTATAACATGAAACATATCATGGTAACGTTATTTATTTGTAGTGGCCATAGTGTGAAGCATATCATGATAGTGAGCTAACACTTATTATGTGAAGCAATAATGGTAAGTACATTTTGTTTATTTGATGGATTTGGTGGATAGTCATGGAGTTAACAATTATTATTTAGTAATTAATTTGCACACTATTTATTAACATTTGATTCTTATTTTTACTTTGTTTAGTTCATTTAACTAACATTTTTTTGCAACCATATGCATGAATGTCTAACTACTTGATGCCTTTAGCCAAATCCATAAGGGAGTATTTTTTTAGTTTGTTTACTCTACTTAGTATTGGGACTAATTTCCTTTGGTTTTATGTGTTTTCAAGTGATTATTTTGGTTTATATGTGAAGAATAAATAAGAGAATGCTAATTAATTCAAGCTTTGAAATGTTGAATTAAGATATTGATTTTACTTTAAGTTCAATTCTATGATATAAAGTTCAATGTGATTATGAGATTGGAATGTTATCTTGGTATTGTACTTTGGATACTTGGACTCATAATCAGTTTGACCAATCATTTGTATTATTTTATGGTGTTCATAGCATGAAGCATATCATGGTAGTAAGTCAAACTCTTACAGCATGAAACACATTATGGTAAGTGCTATTTATTTTTAGTGACCATAGCTGAAGCATATAATAATAGTGATTTAGTACTTATAGCATGAAGCAATAATGGTAAGCACATTTTGTTCATTTTTTCATTTGATGGGTTTTGTGGGTGGTGGTAGAGTTAACAATTATTATTTGGCAATTAATTGGCATGTTATTTGTTAATATTTGGTTCTTAGTTGTACTTTTTTTGGTTGGTTTGACTAACATTTGTTTATAGCTACCCATGTTCATGACTATCTAGCTATTGAATGCCTTCGGTCAAATCCATAAGGAGGTATTTTATTAGTTTGTTTACATTGCTCATTCTTAGGATTAATTTCTTTTGGTTTTATGTGTTTTCAAGTGATTATTTTGGTTTAGATAAGAGGGATCAAGAAGAGAATAATAAGGATTAATTCATTCTTTAAGATACTAAATTAAGATTTGGATTTTAGTTTAAGTTCAATTCTATGCTATAATGTTTAGCAAGACTATGGGATTGGGATGTTATCTTGGTATTGTACTTTGTGTATTTGTACTATAGGCCAAGTATTATTCCTAATTTATTATGTTTTTTTATTATCTTGCAATTCTATTTGTTAGTTATGCAAATTTAGTGCCCAACAACTTTTAAATGTTACTATATTTTTTCATCAATTATTAATTTTATAGTTGTAATTTAATTATACTTTGTTACTCGTGCGACTTGTATTTTTGGTTTTGGAATTAGGGACACATATTATTTTTCTTTAGTGTATAGGCTATGTTATGGGACTATTATCACTATCATGTAAACATTTTACATTTTTCTACATTTTTATTTTTCTATGATATGCCTATTTTATAGATGTATACTACTTTTCCTATCATACTTTCTTCACATCCTTTCAATTTTTATTATGCAGCATTTTAAGATTTTCCAAATTCTGTTTAATTATATAAGTAATACCTTAGTAGCATAAGCTTGGTTAGTGGAGTGTTATAATATCAAAGAAATTGGTTAATTTTTAAGGATATCTAAGAATGTATTCAAGTGTTATATCATATTTGATGGTAAGAAGAACTTCACATACTAAAGCATGCTGATGAAGAGCTTATTTGAGCTCAATGAATGTCTATAAGTAATGGATAATGACTTCATGAGCTTGATATCTTTATTTTGATTTAATATTAAGTGAGAATGAAAAATGAAGATAAAAGGAAGATTGAATTAACCAAGATGATCATGTGAAACTCTTGAAGTCATAGTATTGAAGCAAAAATCATCAATAAAGAAGAGGCTAAAGATTGTTGGAATGCACTTGTGCAAAAACATCATGCCACAAGTGAGGTGATATAAGTAAATTAATTGAAGATCAAGGATGAATTTGAGAATTTCAACACATTGAGAGATGATTTCCTTGATTTATGTTTTGAGAGAATATATAATATTATTAAGGACTTAGATGCTTATCAATTTATCTATACTAAAGAGTAAAGAATACAAAAGTACATCCAAAATATTTTTAGTTATTCCAAATACAAAGTCATCATTATGATCCTTGTTAGCACCAAAAATATCAAAATCCTCATCATTGATGATATTGGTTATCACATGAGACCCCTTGATAAGTTGAAATTTAATTAAAATTAAACAAAGCACTTTATTCTAATGAATACCAAAGAAGTAGAGGCAAAAGAAGAGGTAGAGGAGGATAAGAATAAATAGGTCTCAAAGCTAGTCACTATCATCTTAAAAAAATCAGTTCTAAAACAACTCTTTTCAAAGAGAATGAAGAGAAAGAGGCTTCTAAAGAGAAGAAAAAACATCATCCCAAGGACAAAAGTAAGAACAAAATTAGAGAAAAGGAATATGGTATTCCAATTGCAAGAAACATGAACATCTTGAATACCAATTTTGGTATAAGGTAGGCTTTTCAAGCCTATCCATCAATGAATGAACTTCAAAATCAAAAGATGACTGTGATTTTATTACCTGAACACCAACCCTTAATAAGAATAAATATGTTAAAGAAAAAGAAGCAAGCTATTCAAGCTTTATATGTAGCAAGGATCTCTTATCATCAACATGGATTCTTCTTGATAGTGGTTGCTCCAACCACATGACACTTGATCTCTTCAAAGTTATTAAGCTAATAAGAGGAAACTTTGGAAGCATAAGAGTTGAAGATAAATATTTTGTACAAAAGGAAAAATTTTAAGATTGCACCCTCACTCTCCATGATGGACACACCACACAAGTAGGTGACATTTTTTATGTATTCTTACTTTAAGCCTCATTAATTTCCATAGGTAAAATGGTATCAAAGGATGCCAAAGTAGTGTTTGATGGTAGAGGTTCCACATTAATCATAATGGAGTTATTTTTTTCACACCAAAGTTAGAAAATTCTATTTCTGATCTATTCATTATGAAATTTTTAAAGAATGTTCTATCAATATACCAAGTAGAAAATCTCTTCATCATCCTTGAAAGATTCTAATACAAAATATTGAAGCATGAAAACTATCAATACATTCTTAATATGGTCAAGATACAAGAAGCAATTAGAGTGAAGTATGCTTTCATTCCAAATAAATTATGGAAAGAATATCTTTATGCTAAGCATAAATCATCTCCTCACAACACACATGCAAAGGAAAGAGCAATCATTGGAGCTTCTTCACATGGACTTTGTAGGTCTACTATAATCTACCTCCATTACAAATGAAAGGTACTTTCCTACCATTATTGAAGATTCATCTAGATACACTTGGTGTTATCTATTAAAATGTAAAGACTATGATTTTTTCATATTTAAATTTTTTTAGAATCTTGTGGAGAATCAATTGAATCTTAAATTAAGGACATTAGGTGTTATAAGGAAGAAGAATTTATTAATGATTCATTTGATGAATTTAGTAATAAAAATAACATTAAGAAGAAAACAACATATGACTACTCTGCTCAAATAAATGAAGTAGTTGAAAGAAGAAATGAAATCTTGTAAAACATGGCAAGATGCATGTTAAGATATGTTAACTTTTCAACTTCATTTTTATAAGTAATTCACATATTCTCCTATCTCCTCAATAAATTGTACTCATAATCAACTAAATTCATTACTTCATATCATGTTTTTTATGGTAAGAAACCTAACCTTTGTTAGCTCAAAATATTTAATTGTATTTGTTAGATTCATGCACCAAATGCCCTCACAAGAAAATTGAATGATAGAATTGTAGAATATATTTTATAAGGCTATGATAAAAAATCAGAATCATATAAATACTTTTATTTCATTTAGAGAATATTTATTTCCTCAAGACATGTAAAATTTGATGAAAATGTATTTGGAATAATGTACTTTGAAAAGAATAATAAAGCTGTATGTCAAGAGTATCAAATAGAGGACATGGGACAACCATCAAATGTTCCTTTAAGGATTAAAAAAATGCATTCTTCCTCTCAAATTCTTATCATGGTTATTAAAGAAGACTTACAAGAATCTTCTTTCCAATGCTTCTATCATCCATAAGCCTCAAACCATTTAGTAGGCTCTCAAGTTTAAGGAATAGACTCAAGAAATGAAGAAGAAGATGGATGTAATTCAAAAAAGAAAAAAGAAAAAAGAAAAAAAAAAGAAAGAAAATTGGATCCTTGTTAATAATACCAAGAGAAAACATTTAATGAACACAGGATTATTGTTCAAGATAAAATAAAATGATGATAAAATCTTAAACAAATTTAACCCATGGTTGGTGGCATGAGGATTTAAGAAAAAAAGGGTATAGATTATAAAGAAATTTCTGCATAAATTTGCAAGATGTGAGATAATAGAATTCCTTATTTTAATTTTTAATCATGGGGGTTTGAAACTTCATGAAATGAATGTGAACTTAGCCTTTCTTAATGGCTACTCAAAGGAATAAGTCTACATCTTTCAACCCAAATGTTTTATCAAGAAAGACTAAGAATTAAATTATGAAAGCTTAATAAAGCATTGTATAATTTTGAAGAAATATCTAATAGATTTTTTTGAGAGGTTAAATGATTATTTGATTGGGAAATAATACATGCCATCCTTAAGCTTAATCTTTATCAGAAATCCATTAGCTCCTATTTCATTAGTATTTCATTATGTTGGATGACAGTATTTTTGTTGCCTCTAATGATGAGCTTGTAGAAGAATTCAAAAGACCCATGAAGAATGAGTTTGAAATGAAAGACCTTACTCATCTAAAATATTTCTTAGAAATTTAAGTAAATAAAAGGCTTGATAAATTAATTACTTTCCATAAAAGCATATTTTTCCAAATAATATTGGGAAGGTATGACATGAAGAATAACATGGTTGTAAGTACTCTTTTTTCTTTCAACCTTAAACTTTTCAAACATGATGCATCCCCTCTCATTGATGCCTCATTTTATACTAGTATCATTGGCTCCTTACGATTCCTTTACCACACTATAACTAAAGTAGAATATGCCATCTTGTATTTTGGAGTAGGTTTACTCAAATGGAAAATGACCTTCAATCCCACTAAATCCAGATATTATGAAAAGATGAATAATATGATAGAAAATAAGAAAAAAAAAGCTATCTTCAATTGGTAGGGGAAGATTAGATTAGAGTTCCAAAAAATCCACAAAACATCAAAAGCATCTCAAAACACTCAAAAAATGTTGCAAAGCATATGGCTCTACAACCAAAAAATGGTTGTTCTTAATGAAAGACATAACCAAGTGATGAAGTGTCAAAGTGTCGTGTCGATGGACACCTGTTGACGTGGCCCCATTGATGTAGGATTTGTTGTGTTTATGAGGCCCCGTTGATGTAGCTCCATAATAAAGTTTATAAATACACATGATCTTGCCATGTATTAGCATTCTTTGGTCAATAAAGTAGTCAAACTCTTGTAGTTTTATTCCATAGTCTTAGAGAACAATTAGTAAGTGCCCATAGTGTGGATCTAAGTTAGTTGTATGACATCTCATTCAAGTGGAAATGTACTTGGACACATTCCATGAATACCAATAAGATTGATATTGATTCTTATCCATTGCAACACTTTGACTTAGATTTAATTTACTTTTAATGTAATTTATATTCCATGTACTTCGGTGATATTTACATTTTCATGCATGTTAATGGATTGGTAGAATGAGCACAACTAGTTTTAAGCATACACATGTATTTGCTTGGTAATCCTAGTAGTGTTATTGCTTGGTTTGCCCAATAGCATATCTCTTGGTAATCCCAGTAGTGCATATGTGGGTTTAGGATGTGTATGACAAGCTAGGAATGGACACTCATCACCATAGGCTAGTTTAGACTTTAATTTCCATTTTTTATTAGTTTAAATAATTTATTTTTTATTATTATTAGGAGTAGCATAAGGCTAAACAACATCAAGAATCATATGCCTCACTCTGGACTAAACCATAAATGGCAAAGCTACCACTAGTCCAAGTGGGAAGACAACAAATTATGATTAAGGCATAATGATCTAGATGCCACAACTAGTCCCATCCACAGAATTCAACCGAATTGTGTGTGAACACTTGTGATTCATATGGTTGGATGTAGGGGATACCTCTCCACTCATCACCAAGAGAGAACTTTTTCTATAACTGGAGACTAAGATCTCAACTCATAAGTATACAAGAGAGAACACATAGTCCAATAATCATACATTAACCTTGGAGATACAGCCACACATACACTCACTCAATGTGCTCTATCATACTCTTACTAATCTCTCATTAACTCAAGAGCTTTCATCAAGACATCTTTCCATGACATCTCATAATCACTCATGGTGGTACAAGCATGAAAAAAACCAATATTTATTGGTAAAGAGAAAATAAGATACCTAGAAATCTTTTCCCAACTCAACTTAAAGATCTCCAAATATTTCCATCTTTTTCTTTATTTCCTTAGCTATTTCCTAAATTGGAATAAAAAATTTTAAAATCTTCCCCACTTGCTTGTGTTGTCTCTAACCTCCTTGGGACATCACACTAAGAAATAATGATGGTGTGTGGGGCATCTTATCCTAGCTTGAGACATCTTCACCACACCTAAGATGTCTCATCTTCATTAGAGTTTCCTCCCTAGAAACATCACAAATTTACTAGAAGCACCTCAAATTTTTCAAATGTGCCTTAAAATTTACCAAAAAGCCTCTCAAATTTGCCAAAAGAACCTCACATTTGCAAAAGCCACCTTAAAATTTACTAGAAAGTACCTCAAATTTGCTAGAAGCACATAAAATTTACCAAAAGCATCTCAATATTTTTCAGAAAATGTCTCTAATTGCATGAGATTTATTAGCATTTCTTGCGATGTGTTACACCCAACTGAGATGCATCATGCTCTTGTGAGATGTCTCATCCAAGATGATTATCAAACATCCCAAACATCTCCTAAAGTTCTTAAATATATCCACTAAGAACCTAGATCTTGAACAAGATGTCTCTTTGACCTCAAAGATGTCTCCACAAAGCCTAAAACCTGTAAAAAATATATGTAGTGAAGAGAACAAGGGAATTAGAAGAGGTATCCCTACATCATATTTGAGTAGATTTATAGATAGACTAAGTAAAAATCACATGGAAGCCATGAAATATATCCTAAGCTACCTTATTGGTATCTTTGACTTTAATTTACATTTTGCAAAAGAAAGAAAATTTATCACTTTTAGTTATGTAGATTAGGGTGGTTAGGTGGAAGATAGAATATTCACAAGTAGTTTAATTCATTTCCATGGGAATAATCTAGATTATTTGAAATCAAAAAAGCAAAGTTGTATGAGCCTTTCAATCGTTGAAGCCATATATTTGACAATGAATGATTGTGAAAAACATGTTTCATGACTTAAAAAATTATTTCATGATCTAAATTTTATCATTGAGATTTTTATTACTTTATTTTATGACAACACATTAATCATTATGCTTTTCAATGAGCATATACTTCACAAAAAATCAAAGTACATTAAGATCAAATTATACTTAATCAAGGAAAAGGTTTAAGAATGCATCATCTCTCCAAATTTCATCAAGAGTGAAGATCAATTAGATGATCTTCTTATTAAAATATTGTAACCTCACAAAATGAAGACTCTACTAATGAATATTAGAGTAAATAAGTAAATAATGAGATTTGTATCCTAATGTGTGCTTCCCTCATATTAATTTTATTTTCCATATAATGTAAGAGTTAGATTTATTTTCCATGTTGTTGTATGATTCATGGAGTACGAATCCATATCTCCATACAATATGTCACATGAGAAAATTGTATATTACAAATATGAGAGAAAAGAAGAAGTTAAAGTGACATCAAAAAGTAGATTCTCCAATGCAACATGTCATGCATATCTTTCTTGAAACTACCTAAGGTCCTATTTGGTCATTTCCCATGTGTTGAAATCACATGAAGTATATAGGTGACACATCCTCATGAGTTAGAAAAACAATTCTTTTCATGGTGGTACATTCTCTTAACCACGATTCATATCCTCCTCATAGTCTACATCATGACTGCATCAAAAGTTGTGATTTTATTAGAAAATTATATAATATAAAGAATGAGATATAATACCATCAAATAAAAAAGTAAGAAATTAAATAAATTTGCATAATAATGAATCCTATATATCCTAGGATGGCTTCCTTAAAACGTCAAAAAAAAATGATATTAAAGCATTATGGTTTGGGATTTAAGATCATAAGAAAGGCTAAGATTTCAAGAAATATATACAAATCAAGTGGGTGTAAGTAAAATATTATATGTGAAACTTCCCATCATGTTCATATTATGTTAATAATTTCCAATGTGCTCTTATTGTAAGCCTAGCTAGTGTAAATTCCCATAGATATATCAATTCTAATATTAATAAAATGTAAGGTCTATCAAACACTAAAAGATATAAAGAGGTTGAGAGATAGTAAAAAATATAGGCCATTGGAGAGTCCAAGAGGCTCCAGAATATAATGTCCAAATAAGGAAAATATATCAAAAGAGGCTAAGAGAGAATAAAAGATTTCTAGGTGAGATCCAAGGGAGGTCCAAAATGGATATCCATGGAGGCTTCAAGTGTAGGAAAATTGTCATATAGAAAGTATCCCAAGAAAAAGAAATGTACTAGAAATATCAAAATAGAATCTTATAAAGGTTAAAATAAAATTGTAGAAACAATTTCACAAAAAATAATGCCTAACAAAAGAGAGGCATCAAAATATTAAGAAAAAATAATATAAGGCCAAGAGTTAAAAACCTTAACACCATTAATAATATCATGAAGAATAGAAAAAAAAGGGGTAACATCTAAAGAAGGATACCATCAAAGAAATAAATACATGGGATCATCTAGGTATCAACCACAAGGATCAATAATTAAGATCCCATCAATAGAAGTGTTAAGATCAAGGCATAATTATAGAGGCTTCATCAAATCCACACCACAATAAAGAAGAAATTATTACAAACTAGAGTGATGTATAGTTAATGTAAATCAATTTTTATAATGTATATAAAGTAATAAAAAATGAATGAATAATGAATAACTATAAAAGATTCCATAAATATAAAAAATTTAGAGAAATTATCCTTTAATATAGGAAGAAAATTTAAAAAGAAGAAAGAAACATGAAGAAAGAAGAAAAAGAAAAGCTAAAGTGGATCACTATTACCACTTATCATCCATTTCTTATTTGAGATCACACAACTACACAAGTGTTTTCCACATATTTGTTAGAACCACTCCAAAGCCAAATGTCATGTAAAGATGTATTGGAACCTGATGAGTGGTGAAGGGTACCCCTACACCCAACCCTACAAATCATAGAGCATTCATGCATGATATAGTTGAATTCCATAGAATCTTTAGTTTCCAATGCACTATTCTCCTAGGAAGTGAATCCTATCATATAGTTCATTTTTTGTCTTCTCGATTACACTTGTGAAGCATAATGGTATGGCTAAGTGTAATTGAGGCATATGATTTTTATCATTTTTTGTTTTTTGATTTTGGTGCTTAAAGAGAGAGATGAAGTAATTGAATGACTAATTTAATTTAACTAACTAACTAATCTTTAAATAGTCTTAACATAAGCATCTAGTACCACTTTTTTTACATGTCCTAAACCCATGTATCCATTGCTGAGTTAGTAAGTGCTACACTACTAGGCACACTACACAATAACGCTACTAGATTACCAAGCGAATACATGTTTATGCTTGAAGCGGTTGTACTTATGTAATTAATCTATTTTTCTTAATTGATTAAACTATAATTTAGCTAAATTTAGCTTAATTAATTGAATATTCAATAAAAACAATGAATGCATAAATAAAACATTTAAGCTATCTAGAACGCTATAAGGTTTATTAAGAAGCTCATCTTTATTGTTGTACATATTGATGTGGTTCAAGCACAACAATGCTCAAATAAATATCTGTACACTTAATGACTCCTACTGCGGGAGCTTGGGAAAAATATTCTAACTTTCAAATAGATAAACTACAATAGAATTACTACTACTATGAATTTGAATGCACATAAACATAGCTAGGAGCTCATATTTATAGTTTTTTCTCTAGGGCTACATCGATGGGGCCCCATCAACGTAGCAAACACTACGTCGACGCAGCTCCATCGACAAGGCAACATCACATAAATGAGGCCTTTTCAATGGGGGTTCATCGATGTGATACTTTGACACTCATCATACCTCCACAAATAAATAAAAACTCATCCTTGATTTCCCTTACAAAGTTGGGAAGGTATGGGATTATTGACTGACTCCTAACAAAAAAAAACAAACTAACTTTGCAAAATTGAGTGCCCGAGAGTACAGATCAATGCATTATAAAAATTATGTGGTTTATGATACAAAATTGAACATGACATGAATACACAAAAAGAATTGGACATAACTTCCTTTAATGGAATGAAGGTAGTGGAGAGGATAAAATAGTTCTAGGCAATGATGATTCCTAAGGTTCTGAAGGACATTCATTGACTTCAGACACATGTGGTAGTTGAGGCAACTATGGTTGCAACCTCTAGTGGAAAGTAAAAGGAATTAAGACATGCCTTCATCTTCTTCTCGTTACTCTAGGGGTCATTCATAGTCTATGTGACATCACTAATGTGGGATTGAATGAGGACATCCCATGGATAGGGCATTTTTAGGAACATTTTCTTTACATTCACAAACTAGGCAGCAAACTGTTTGCGTTTGATGTCAAATGTCCTAGCTACATTTTATAGCTCCTAGTAGTTAGTCATCCTCCTAGCCAAGTTCTTGGTAGTTGATCGTTGATCCGTGAATTGTGCTTCGAGAACTTTGAGTTCACTAATAGCCACTGCAAACTTGTCCTTGGTGTCCTTGTGGTGCTTGAACTCTGCATTGTATAGCAACTATGAGCTGGCCACCTACTTCTCTAATTCAAACCATGGTCATTTGATAGTCAACATGACCATATTTACATAGTGGAGATTGGAAAGCTTCATGTACTCTGTCATCTCCTTGATTGCAACTCCTTTGTGTGGAATTTTGCCTTGTTGTAGGCATCCATCCCATCAATGATGGGTTGCCAAACTTCTCTAGCTTGCTAGAGTTGTTGGAGGGTTTCATTCGCTTTTGCCTTCTTCAATTAGATGTATTTTGCATTTACATACTTTTGTAGATTAATCTACTCTTTGTAATGGTCCTTGACTCTCTCAAATTTTAGAGCCTTGGATTTCTAGGCAGTGACCTCAATTGTAGTTTTTTGATGAAGGGTGCAAAGTTTCTCCATGGAGAGATTTCTATTTTTCATTGCTAATCTCCTTAGTTTTATGTTTGCTCTGGCTCGTTGGTCCTACTATTGATGGATGAAATCTATTAAATATTTCTTATGTGCATCAACATTCCACAAGCGATGATTTTCTATGATCAATTGGACATTTTCCTAGTGGGTCTAATTCAAGGCCTTCTAAATTTTATGTTGAGTGGCTTCTACCAAGGATCAATAGAACACCACCATTTCCATTGCACCCTCAACGCCTTTAATTTTGGTGTGAAGCTATTGCATAGCTTCATCTCTTATGAGTGCTGGGTTGAGGAATGTGGGATTAGTAATTTGGGCTCTTAGTTCAATAACTTCTGTAGCCAAGCATTCATTTTCCTCCTTGGTTGTTTCAAGTTGCCCCTCCAATATGATGTTTTTGTCCCTTGCCTCTAGCAGCTCTGACTGGGTTGCAGTGATAGTTTCTAGAAGGTGAAAGACATTTAGAAGTGGTTGCCTAATCCCTACTAGTTGGTCTAGTAGTTCTTCATGTTGTGCTATGTTTATTCTACTGCTTGTGGTCCCTAAAAATGTATACACATCCTTGAGTGTAGTGATGTATGGTATAGACACCACAAGTGCATCAAGTGTTTTGCTAATACGGTGAATGACCACTTCTATTGCTATCTCTTACCCTTGGTGTTGCATCACTAGTACAGTTGCCCCCTCATCCTTCTCCAAGTGCACTGAGAACATCAAAACATTCCCATGTATTTTTGGGACTGATTGTTATTCTGCAAGAGATATTGTGACCTCTCTAGTGCTTAGATTTGACCTTGTAGGCAACTATGTTCTTTGGTCTAAGAAAATGGATCCACCCTTACCCATCAACCTAATCATTTGGGCCACCTCATTAAGGTGACTCATGACTAGTCTATATACGGATGGATCCTCACCACTCATGCCTACTCTTTTCTCTTGTTCACTCAAGAGCCATTCTTTATATTTGCACAACCATTGGGTAGCTGTAGCAATGTCTGGCACCTTTGTTTGAGTGGCAGGTGGAGGTGGTGGTCACTGCTCCTCTTCGTGAATTGTAGTTGTAGGCATCTTATCCTTCATCATTTTTACCTAGTTGGTGGCTAGAACAGTTCTAATAGTATCGTTGGTGTAATAAACTATCCCTCCCCTTCAATAGAGTTTCTTGATGAGGCATGGGAAGGGGAATGCCTTCCTTTTGCATTCATTTTCTTTAAACCACTTCTCCATATAAAAAATGGTTTGTAAGTTATGGTCTTTGGAATGTTCTAGGCTTCGAAAAACTGAAAAACTCCTTTGGTGTTTGTGAGAAAATGTAAATTTTCTAAGTGGGGTCATGCCTATTTATAGTATTTTTGCTAGAAATTGATGGGGCCTCATATATAGGGCCCCATATATGGGTCTACTCCATCAACAAGGCCCTATATACAGGGCCCATCAATCAATATTTTGAAATTTGAATATCTTGAAAAATATAGGGAATTTTTCAATAAATTTGGGATCTATGAAATCCTAGAAAAGTCAAGAATATGGTAAAATCATTGAAGAAGGTCCTTGAAAGCTCAAAAATTGAAAATTTTTTATAGAGAATGATTTTAATGAATAAAATATGTAAAGGAACACATGGTCTGATGTGGAAGATGGGTGTACAAAAGATTTTGTTTGCAAGAATGCCTAAGCATAAGGTGCTTGATGAACATAGCCAAGAGATATGCAAGTGGTTCCTCCCCATAGCAACACATGCCTTGTTTGCCTTTGCATAACCTCAATCTAAGGAGTTTGTGGGACCCATAGGTGACTAATGGTTGATGGAAGTTAAGGACCAAAACCCAAAATATTCTACCTAAGAATTCAAATATGTTAGACCAAGACAGAATCTAGAACATGGATAACAGTAGTGATGTGAGTTATGGATAGATTAAATGGATGATGGAGAAGGTGGGATATAATTCCACATGTAGGTCATAATAAGTTCCTTTTGGAGTTCATGTTTAAAATGACTGAAGAAGATCCATCCTTCGTCTAGACTAAAACCAACCTCTTTCAATGACTTTGCATGGCCACTCCAAGACTGATCCACTCCCTTGAAACAAAAGAGTGCTCCCACAAAACAACTACCATTTCATAAAGAGATTAAAAGAGAAGTAGAAACTGAGATACGACCTTAGTTAAAGGGGACCTTTAGGCATGGATAAGATGTCTTTCTAGTTCCATAACCACTGCTTATAGCCTATTTATTTTTTCTAAGGGGTATGCTTTGAATTTTCATTATGTTTTTTTCCTTTTTTTTGTTTGTTTGTTTTTTTTTTTGGATGTGAACCACACCATGCAAAGACTTTATTTGACTTCCTAGTAGTGGTTGGAATGGAATGGTAAGAAGTCCATGAGAACACTCAAGCACTCAAGTAAGTAGAAGAGTACATAGAGTATTAAGTCCCCTTGAAGTCATACCTTGTTCAAACCTTTGAATCCTTCCCAATTTAAAAAACTACCAATGTCACAATTTTTTTAAAAGTTGATTTAATGAAAGGGACCTCAAAATTCCAAAACAAGAAAAATCATAGAGTTTGTGAATGGGTGGATGGTGTGGACTCACTGCCTATTTTATGAAAAGAAATCATGATTGAGTCATCAACAAAAAAATCCAAAAATAGAAACTAGACATTCGCAAACAAAATATAAAGCACAAACCACCATTAGTAACAACCACAACACCACTATGTCCTATTGGAAATAAAGCACTTTTATTAGCAAAAAATTGAAAATCACACTAAAAAAAACACAAAATATATAAGAAAGCGTAAAATATCCAATGAAGATTCAAATGTACTAACAATGGTGTAAAATAAAAAATGATGTAAAATTATGAAAAATTTTGAAAATTAAAAAGTTGTAAAATAAATAACTTGAAAAATCAAAAATGTGGAAAAAAATATAGAAAAATTGAGGAGCCATATTGATGATTTAGCATAGATGGCCATCTCCCCTACAATTGAGTTGAAAGGAGGAGATCCACAAAATTAAGCATGGTTGTCCATTCATTGAGGTAATTGTTGCATTGGCCTACTTGGGCTCAAGGAAAAGCTTTACTTGTTGAATGTTAACCAACTACTTTTTATTTGGGATCTCAGGTTTGTATATGGTGATGGCCCTAGAAATAACATTTTTAGAAATTATATAAGGTCCCTTCCAAAACATTTGAAACTTTTTTTTGAGCTATGTGTGTTGGGTTTCAGTAGAAAACCTTATCTCCAAGTTGAAATTTTACTTTTTGTATTCTTAGGTCATGGCATTGCTTGTTGAATGCCTTGTCCACCTCATTCAAAGATAGGGCCACCAATCAATTTTTGTCAAGTACATTAAGGCTAATCAATCTTTCTTTTTGGACTAGACTTATGTCAAGATTTAGGTTATAGGCTATTGAGAGTGTATGAAGCTCAGATTGAATCGGGAGCGTTGGAAGTTTTCTGTACACTAACTTGTAGGGAAAGTAGCCAATAGGAAGTTCCCATGTTGAGTGGTAGGCCCATATGGCATCATTGAGTTTTATGCTCCAATATCTCCTATATTTACTTATGGTCCTTATTAGGATCTTTGTAATCTCCCTATTGGTTACCTCTACTTGATTGTTGGCTTGCGGGTGATAAGGTGTTGTTAATTTATGTTCAACCCCCCAAGCATTGCATAAGTTTTTAAAAAGTAGCACATGTAAAATGAGTTCCATTATCAGAAATCAATGCACGTGGCACCCCAAACTTGTTTACAACATGTTTTTGCACAAATCTAGTAGTAGTGGATGATGTACAATTGATGATGGCTACTACTTCTACCCATTTGGTACATATAGTCAACTACTACGATGATATACACCTTTCCATTAGACATGGGTGTGATGGGATCCATGAAGTTAATGCCCCATATGTTAAAGGGTTTTAGTGGTTGAATCCACTATTGAGAATCATCCATTTATGCGATCATCCCACCATCTCATTGACGAAATTCACAAGATTAGAAAAATTGGTGGATGTCCCTAAAGATTGTAGGCCAATAGTATCTTCCCATCAGGATTTTTATGGTCGTGCATCCCCTTGCATAGTGGCCTCAGCAAGGGCCTTCATGAGAATCCTAGAGAACACATAGTTAATCCATATTAAGGACACACTAATGAACCAGGCCCTTGGCACACACCTTGTAAAGATGTTCATTGATTTCCATGAAGTAATTTTCCTAATAAAGAAACTATTGCTTCTTCCTCAAGTTCAGATCTTGTGGCATCTCTTGAGTGAGAAGGTAAGTGAGAATTCCATCATACCATTTCATTTCTATGGGCAATTGGTCATTTATTGTTCTTGTAAAGAGGAGTTCATCTAAAAATTAATTAAAGAGTGAACACTCTTCCTCTTTGTTATCCCATCTTAACCAAGAAAGGTGATCAACAACTACATTCTTAGTTCCTTTTTGATCTACCATTGTGAGATCAAATTTTTGCAAGATCACGAGCCACCATATGATACTGGGGCTTACCATTAGCTTGTTCATTAGGAAGCAGATGGCACTATGGTCTATGTGCAAAAATACTTTATAACCAAGCATATAGTGCTTGAACTTTTTGAGAGCATACACCACTACCATTAATTCTTTCTTAGTTTTGGCTTGTGTAGTGGATGTAATATGGAAGTTTATTATCATCCAATTGCATAAGCATGAATCCAAAGGAATAATTAGATGCATTTTTCATTATGTGAAATGGTCTAGGTTAGTCTAGTGCCCATAACATATGAGTTTCTATCAGTTTGTCTTTTAATTATTGGAATGCATGTTCACATTCCTTGGTCTAGATGAATAGAACATCTTTCTTTGTAAGCTCAACCAACAACTTTGTGATCTTAGAGAAATTCTTTATAAAAAGCTGGTAGTAGCTAGTGTGTCCAAGGAATGATCTAACATCTTTAATTATCTTTGGTTGATGTGTAATTCCTTGGATGACCCTTATCTTTTTTGGGCCTACCTCAATCCTTTCTTGAGTAATTTTGTGTCCCAATATTATGCTTTCCTAGACCATTAAATTGGTTTCTTGCAAATTAATCTTGAGGTTTATTCCGATACATCTTTTTAGAACCTACTCAAGGTGATCTAGAGCTTACTCAAATGTAGCCCCATAGGTAGAGAAGTCATCCATAAAGACTTCTACCCCACTACCCATCTACTATTAAAAAAATACAAAGGACTAGGCATTGAAATGTTTTAGGGGCATTGCAAAGACCAAATGGCATCTTATAATATGCAAAAGTCCAATAGGAACTCATGAATGTTGTCTTTTCTTGATCTTTAGGTGCAATTTGAATTTGGTTATAGCTCCTATAACCATCTAAGAAGCTATAATAGGAATGCCTAGAGATAGTGTCCAATACTTGGTCCACAAATGGCAATGGAAAATGATCTTAAAATGTTACCATGGTTAATAGCCTAAAGTCAATGCAGACCTACCACTTGCCACCTTTCTTTGGCATAATTACGGGTGGGCTAACCCACTCACTATCCATGAGGGGATAGATGAACCTAACCTTGAGGTTTGTTCTATTTTTTTTCTTAACGATCTAATTTAATTTTGGATTCAACCACCTTTGTGGCTACCTTCTTTGCTTCATGGCTAGGTTAGTGTAGATGCAATGTTGGCATATCCTTGGATTGATTCTTATCAGTTCAGGATATGACCAAGAAAAGGCTGTTGGCCACTTGTTGACGACCTACAATAGCTTATCTTTTTATTTAGGAGCAACATTTTCATTAATTATGATCAACTTGCCATTATTTAAAAATGCGTACTCCATGCCGATTGATAGAGTTTTTAACTCTAGGAGCTCCTGCTTGAAATTATTAGGGATTTCAAACTCTCCCCAATAGGTATCATCATCTTCATCATCAAAGAGTTGGTCATGAACTTACTCAAGTTCATCCATGCCTTTGACATAAGCACATGTTAGGCTCTTAGTAGGTTCCATGCATAATGTGTTGCCATCAACCACTGGGTGCCCTCATGTTTTATGGCTATTGCATATAGACACATTTGGATATCTATTTCTTGTCCATACTGATTGCATGCTATAATGAATGTACTCTTGATGGACCAAATATTTTGCACATAATTGCATCCATTATCGTTGTACATGATATATGGAACGTGCTTCTTTGCTAAAAGTCCAAATTCATTTTCCTTGGATATTTTCAAGGAGAGATATCTTATGCTCATATGTGCATCTATTGTGCTTAACCATGCCATTTCCATAATGATGGGGAAGTCACCTTTATAGTTTTCAAACTTTATCACTAGAGAATTAGTAGGGTAGGGCCACTTGCAAACTATGGTCACAATGTCCTTCACTAATCTCAAAGCTACAGTGATTGATTAATTTTCCAATCCTAAACAAATGCTGTTCTTCTTGAGAGGTAGTAGGTTCTAGGCCTTATACATATCATGGAAGATGAGATTGACACCAGAACCAAAATCAAGAAGAGCCTTGCATGGATCATGTCTAGTGATTTGTAAGTAAATTAGTGGTCTTCCTAGGTTAGTTCTTTTTGTGGGAAGATTGGCATCCTTAATCTAGTCAAAAATAGCACGAGTATAGATCCAAGGTAGTGTTTGGTTTGAAGGGCACTTGAATCTATTTGATGTAGAGGATGAGGATGTTGGAGATATAGGGTGACCAACCAAATAAGGTTGTGAGGGTTTGGAAGGACTGTTCAGTTGAAAAAATGGTTGTTTCCTAAATTGATTGTTCAAACCACTTGGTTGAAAAGCTAGTTGTAAATGTATAGTCCTCATAGCATTTTGCGGCTGTGGTTGTGGAGGAATTTCATCTTGCATGGAAAAAATAGGATATTACTAGGTTGAGGGTAGAGGGATGTGTGTAGAAAAATGTAGAGGGTGGTATGGATATGGGTGTTTTCCTTAAGTAGATGATGAATGAGTTTGATGGTACTATGGAGGGTAACAATGATGCTAAAATGAGTCATGGATTGCAGAACTTCTTAGAGAAATAGGTTGCTAAACATAGTAACTATATGGATCTGGTTGCCTATAAGGGTACTACTATCTTAATGATGGAATTCCCCATGATTGTGGTTGGTGCCACTATTGATATTTTTCATATGGTTGTGGCAGAGCTCTACTTGGGTAGTAACCTTGTTGTTGTTGGTGAAACTATCTTGGATTTCCTTGTGAATAAGGCAATCATCTGGGGTGCTTACCTTTGTGCTAGTTAAGGATTCAACATGTACATCCTAGACTCTTGTAAGTATGACATCATAGGGAAACATCCCTTAGGTTGTTCATATTGATAAATTTCACAACCAACATCATCATCATTAGAGTCTATTTCCACAACTTTTTCTACTATAGCAGCTTTGCCCTCACCTCTTTGGTAGACATGTTCAACTTCTTTCTACCCCCTACAATTATGATCACTATTTTGCTGTTTGGATTCTTTAGCAATCTTCATAGCAGTTTAGAATTTCTCATCCAAAGAGTCCTATAATTTATCAACCTTTGTGAAAATATTAGAAATAGATTTTTAGCTGGGCAAGGTTTTTCCATTCACCACTTCATTCAGTGGTGACTCCTCTTCGTCACAAAATCAGACCTCTCTTTTCTTTATGGAAGGATCCCTATTATATTCTTCTGCACTTTTCCTTTTTCATAACTCACCTTCTTCTTTGGAAACTTGTTCTATAAGCCTTTGTATCTAATGAACTCTTAGTTCAAATAATCTTCCTTGGGCACAAACCCCAAGAGTTCTTTTGGTTTCTGCTCTAAACCCATCTATGATGTGGTGGAGTTGCTCTCTCTGAGAATAACCATGACTAGGGCATTGATGTAAGAGAGAATAATATCTACCCATGGTAGCCTCCAAGGGTTCATATGATCCCTATCTCCAACCTTTGATTTTCCTTCTCAAGTTGGACACTTTGGAGTATGTCTAATATTTTTCATTGAATAACTCCAACATGGTACTACATCTATGAATAGATTCTAGGTCTAAAGATTAGTACCATCTTTCAGCTTCCTTGATAAGTGTCCTAGGGAAGAGTTCAAGTTTCTAATAATCATTTTCAATGTTATGCAAGGCATAAGCATCATGGAAAGCTTGTAGATGTGTCTATAGATTAGAATAATCTTGGGATATTGTTCATGTCTAAGCAGTTAATCCAACTATCCTTCACATGCCTAGTTGGGATCTTAACTACTTTTGCAATGTTAAGCATGCTTCAAGTCATCAATAGAGGCTCATAATCATCATGATTTTTTGTCACTAGTGATGTCTTTAGTCATCCCTTTGAATATTGTGGGCATAGTGATTAGTATTATTGCCTTGATGCTCACCGCCATCATGGTTGTTCCTTCTATGGCACCTTTTAGAATTAGAAGAGGAAGAAGAAGCAGATGAAGATGAAGAGGGGGAAGAGGGACTACCTCCATCATTAAATCTACCAATTTCTCCTTGGCTATCATAGCTATGTTCATTAGATTTCCTATTATTTTTATGCTTGTTTGATCCCTTTCTTTGATTGCTATCTTTCCTTGAACTTTAATGGTGAATTGTAGACTATAGATTCAAGGTCACACCCTCATCACTAGTAACAAAATGTAGAAAATATTTATGTTGAGAGCCCTCAGAGGAAAGGTTCTCATTGTCATATTGGTTCAGTAGAAATAAGAGATTAGTGAACCATTTGCCATTAGCATCCTCATGATGCCTATGCTAATGTTGATCTTGTCTACATTGTGTTTTAGTGTGACAGTAGTCCTAGTAGTGGTGGTCTTATGGAACATGTTCTTCTTGAACATCATGAATGCCTAACTTCTTAAGAGTTTGAAGTGGCATCATAGGTACAAATCAATTAAGGGGAATTATGATGTTTCCCTTCATATCATGCCATCGTAGTTGCTCATCTTGATATAAGATGAAGGTGAAGTTTGGCACATACTCATCTGGATGAGTATATATCACTTTGCACTCTTGTGGGACTGGTTGTTTTGTATCATTTTTCCTATGAGAAGAAGAAATTTTTCAAACAATAAAATATTATTGTGCTATTGTAGTTATTTGATTTGGAAATGATGTTAACCTTGAGGTTTGTCCAACAATATTAATAATATCCACTAAACCTAGATAGTGCACATTTCAACAGACAAAATCCCTAGTAATGGTGCTAATGATGAATGGTGAAGGGTACCCCTACCCCCAACCATACAAATCATAAAGCACTCACATGTGGTCTAGTTGAATTCTGTGGATTGTCTAGTTTCTAGTGCACTAGTCTTCTAGAAAGTGAATCTTGTCCTATAGGGCATTCATTGTCTTCCTGATTAGACTTGTGAAGAATAATGGTATAGTTAAGTGTAATCAAGGCATATGATTTCTATCATTTTCTAGTTTATGGCTTTGGTGCTTAAAGAGAGAGATGAAGTAATTGAATGACTAATTTAATTTAACTAACTAACTAATCTTTAACTAGTCCTAACATAAGCATCTGGTCCCACTTTCCATACATGTCTTGAACCCACATATCCATTAATGGGTTACTAAGTGCTAAGCTACTAGGCACACCAAGTAATAATGCTATTGGGATTACCAAGTGAATATGTGTTTACACTTGAAGTGGTCATACTTATGTACTTAATCTATTTAGCTTAATTGATTAATGTTTAGTTTAGCTTAATTTATTAAATATTTAATAAAAATAATGAATTCATAAATAAAACATTTAAGCAATCCATAATTCTAGAAGGTTTATCAAAAAGCTTGTCTTTATTATCATACACACTAGTGTGGTTTAGGTACAACAATGCTCGAATAAAGATCTATACACTCAATGACTCCTATTGCAGGCACCCAAGAAAAATATTCTAACTCTCAAATACATAAACTACAAGAGCTCTACTAGTACTATAAATTTGAATGCCCATAAACACAGTTGGGAGCTCATATTTATAGTTTTTGCTCTAGGGTTGCATCAATGGGGCCTCATCAATGTAGCAAATGCTATGTTGATGTGGCCCCATTGATGGAGCAACATCATGTAAATGAGGCCTTGTTGATGAGAGCCCATCGATGAGGCCATGTCAATGGGGGCCTATTGATGCCACACTTTGACTCTCATTAGAACCATATGGATAACCTAAACCTCATATAACCTCTATCTAAACTCCTTCTAGAATCTCATTCAGATGTAATCTATAGTCATATTGGTGGCTAGTCCTAGTCTATCCTTAGCTTAAGTTACCCTACTATGGTTAAGCTAACCATCATTTAAAAGCTATATAAGAAGGTTTTTGGCCATTGTATCACAATCAAGAACCAAGAAAATAAATAGAGAAGAAAAAGTTGAGAGAGAAAGAAATGAGAATTCTTTCAAGAGGTGGAGTGTGCTCATAAGCACCTTCATCCCCAATTATACCATTGGTAGAAAGAATGTAAGGAATTCCTTCCTCATCTATAAGTGGAATGAACAATCCCATAATAACCATCTTACCATGATTAAATATTAATAAAAAGAGAATAGAATGTGTTCATAAAGCACCTCCTGCATGAAGTTATTTGAGGTAATAAGCTTATTTTAAGAACATTTTCTTTCAAGTAATAGATGATAGAAAGAAGTTATAATGTTTTCTTGATTTTATTTGTTCATTGTTCTCTCTTTCAAGTTTAATGTATGCATCCTTATCCATGTTTTGAAATAATATTCATAATATCTATTTCATCTATTTCATTTATTTTTATATATTTCAATCATTAGTATTTCAATCTCATTTCGATATCACAAAAAATTATTAAGAAGATAAGCCTCCAAGCTTAAATCTTATGGAGCTAAGCTTCCATTTCTTTCTAATTTTTTCTATTTTTTGATATTTTTCTAATTTTCTTAATTTTCTAAAATTTTCAATTATTTTCTATTTTCCTATTTCTTGTTATGTTTTCCATTTCTTACTATTTTCAATTTCTTTATAATTTTTGGTTTTCTTTAGTCTCTCACTATATGTTTTTGTCAATATTTTTTGTATTTTATTAATTGTATTACCAATCATGATTTAGAAACCAAGACCATAAGTTGGAATTTTTTATGATACTAAGCTATGTACCAAATAATTATACATGGAAGTATGATCACAACATCCATACCTTCATTTTTATTAATAAGAGATCCTTATAATGTGAATAATGTGGTGCCTATTACATTAAATGTATTCAACTAGTTTACAAATAAAGAAACTAGGTTTTTACTTCATCTAAATGATTAGATGAATGCATGTGATTGACATTTAAGCAAAAAGGGTTCATCTCTTCTTTTAACACTCTTTGACTCTTAGGGTCATTAGATAGAACTTGTGGGAAGTTTGGTTGAGTCCAGTCCTACTTACATCACTCGTGATTGTTCATGTGATGGATCCTTGGTTTTATAATTTAAAACAATAGACATAGATAGATCATAAGGGTTGCTTCTAGAATTAGCTGTGTTCCAATAAAGGTGAGGTTCATCAAGAAGTTCTTAAGGAGGATCAATCTCTAGAATAATCATGGATAAACTCTTTCCTTGAAATTGGATTTGACATCAATATTTTTGACATTAATTATGGACTCTAATCTTGTGGATGTTGAGATGATCTTTATGTGCAACATGTAATCCCATTGTATAACTTGTTCTAGGTGTGCCAATGTGGTTGGATCTACAAAAAGGTTTTTAATGCTTTCTATATATTTGTATGAGAGTTCAAGTGGCAAGAGCTAAGAGCTTAACTAATATAAGAGTCTAGATTAATTAATCTATTTTCATTATTTGATTTTTATATTCTTATGAAATCTTATATAGCATTCAATAATATATATTAGGATGATGTACGAATTGATTTCATTATTAGTCCTTTGAGATTGTAGATTATGTTAAAATTTATGACATTTATTTATAAGTACTATGATGTGGATTTTATTTTTGTACGATTCACTTTTGTGTTTAAGTTTTATGATGCTTATGGTGATTTATTTTCTTATGTTTATAAGCAGTATGATGTCACATACCCTAGCGATTAATTTGAATACAAATTAATCATGAAAGTTCTTAAGTTAAATTTTGAAATATGGGATTTTTTATAACCACTTTAATGTGGATTTTCTTTGTATACCATGCACTTTTAGGTTTATGTTTTATAATGGTTATGGTAATTCTTTTCTTAAGTTTATAAGAATTATGAAATTAGATGTACTTGGTATTAAAATTCTACAATTTAATCATGGAAATTCTTAAGTTAAATTTTAGGATATTGTAGCAAAAATGTGAGTGGCTAGAATGGAACACTGAGAGGTTCATGGGCACATAGCTTTAATCCATGTTTGTGTGAGGGCCTGTTGGAGGTAGAGACAGGGTTTCTAGAATGGTCTTGTTAATCAAATAGCGAATTATGGAATGTAATGCTAAAATGGTGCTAAGTGTTTGTGCGATGTTCATAGTTTTAACAGGGGTGAGCATAGTCAAGGATTTCGGCACATAAACAAAGGTGTCAATGCAAGGATATGAATAAAAATTATCAAAAAATGAAAGTAAAATGTTAAAATGTGAGTAAAAATGTTGAGAATGCACAATAGAAGAGTGAGAGAGAATGCAGCACAACCCCAAACAGGGTTGAGTGTAGTTAACCTCAGAAGGGGTGAGAAGGTATGCAGTTTACAACAAGAGTAGTGGATAGTGTAGTCATAGTCTTGGGGTTTCTAGGCCATAAAAACTAATGTGCGCTTTGGTATTTGTGTTGACTGGGTTAGCCACCATGGTGTGCAGTGGACTGTAATGGTCTACAATGTCCTGTGTTGAGCTATAGTGGTGTGCAACCTTGCCTTTCTCCAGTTTACTAGTGTGCCTCTAAATTTTTGTGCATCCAAAATTCCAAAATGCTTAAACTTGCCAACCCCTAAAATGTTGAGGGTTGGGGTATTTATAGGGCTAGGTTTCCCATGAAGTGTAGATTAGTTTTCATGTGGTAGTGGAATGGTTGGGACTATGCTACACCCAACTATGCTCTCCATTGAAGTAAATAGTATTATGCTCTAGTGTGCTCCAATGGACTTTGTGAGACTACTAGACTATGACTACACTACCAACTACGTGTTCATGTACTAAAAAGATTGCAATGTGCTTGAAAAAAATGCAAAAAAAGAAAGAAAAAGAAAGAAAAAGAAATAAAAATCAAGTTTGGATACTATGCTTTGAGATTACACTATCCATTATCTTAAGTAGTGTTGAGCATAGTTATAATTTTGGGACAAAGAGAGGTGCCAAAAAGATGCATGCTAATTGTTGGAGGTGTGTTGGAGTTGAGATAAATGCTAGTGTTACATTGTGAAGGCCTTTGGAGGCTATTCTACATATCTATGCTCGACTACGCTGTAGACTAGGGGAGAGTGTAGTCTAAAACTTAGACAAATTTTACAAAAAATTGGCCTTGTGCTAACTAAATTCTAAGGGAGGTTGACCATGCTCCCAACTAGGGTCAATTGTAGTCAAAACACTTGGAGAAAGTTTGCAAAAATCTAGCTTCCAGTTGACTATGCTCAACTACACTCTAGGGTAGTGGAGAGTGTAGTCTCAACAATTGGAAAAAACTACAAAAAAATTGGGCCTTGCTAGCTATCCTTGACTATGCTCCCAAGTAGTGAAGAGTGTAGTCTCAACACTTAGAAAAATTTTTGCCAAATTGTTTCTTCCATGCCAACTACGCTTGACTATGCTCTAGTGTAGTGGAGAGCATAGTCTTAGTCTTGACACTTAGAAAAATCTACATATATTGGCTTGACACTTAGAAAAAATTTGCAAATTGGCTCTTGTGTGTTGACTATGCTCTATACTAAGTTGACTACACTCTGGTGTAGTGGAGAGCATAGTCCCAACACTTAGAAAAAATTTCTTTTATGTTAACACTTAGACAAATTTGCAGTCGAGATGCGATAGCCAAAATTTGATGGTATTTCATTGGCTCTTCTTTGTTGACATCTAGAGGAGTGGCTCAAGAGACATAGACAAAGAATTGCAAAACACCATAGTAGACTTGGCACCAACATTACTCTTCCATTTATGGTCAGATGTCACTTTGTCATGCTCAAGAGTGTTGTGGATAGTGGTATGTTGGGGGTAATAGGTGTAGGTAATGTGCTAGGGAAAATAGGGAATATAAGGTGCAAATAGGGTATCATGATGTGGGATGCAAAGTCAACATGGTTTATGGTGATCATGGCACCATGGTGGCTTACCTATGAAAACATTAACATCATGAAAGAATCAATGTAGATTCAGGGTCTGACTAGTTGCAAAATTGTAGCTTTATTGATTTGTTTGGGGAAATTATTTTCCCCATTTGCCTTTTTTTTTTCTTTTCTTTTTACTTCGTTTTTTTTCTTGCTATGTGGTGAAAATTCTTTGGGTTTTGCACAATGCTAATTGCTAACTACAGGATGCTTTTCATCGAGTGGATTACGAGCCACTAGATGGACTTTACTTTGATACTTGTGAAACCACATTGCATCTATGGGATAGGTGTTTTCTCCCTAGGATGACTTGTGTTACATCTACCTAGGCTTTGACTAGCCAATAGAGGCTTCCCATAGGACAACTTATGTTATGTCCACCTTGGGTTCTATGGTCTAGCTTACAGAGGATGCTATGTGATCACAACATGTATGCATCAGAGGGGTTTTTAGTTTCAATTATGTGAGGGAATGCGAGGGTATTAGGACATAGGGATAAGTGTAGGTAGGCTATAGTAGGGTATTAGGGATGTGCACTCTTGAGAGGCTCAGCTAGTCTAATCATGCACATCAAAACAATGTGGCAACTTGCTATTTCTATAAGATGCACCTTTGCACAACCACCTCGAGGCTTCCTCCTACAAACACAACTCTGAGAAAACAACAAAATCATAAAACACACAATGCATATAAAATGTCAGGGGTGATAATGCCATGAGTGCTCCAACGGGTGGACTAATGACAAGTTTTTGGAAAAATAGCAAAATGCCTAGGGGTGATAATGCTGAAAATGCTCCAAAGGCCAAGCCAATGACAAGTATTTAGAAAACTAGAAAAATGGTAAGGTGCCATGATGCTACAAGTGCTCCAAGGTAGTGTTGGTTGTAGGAGCTCCAAACACTAGCAAAATGGTGGGGAACCATAATGTTTTGAGTCCTCCAATGGCCAAAGTGATGGCTAGTGCTCCATTCTAGAACTGTAGTATCCCTACCCACATGGTGCAGAAAAGTGGGGAAGGAGGGTGGGGGGAGTTAGAATTATTCTCACTTGCTTACTTGTAGAACCATGCATGAGTGATGGTGAACCTAGTTTAAGGTCTTGGTAGACCATGGTGCACTAGTTTAGGGTCCTAACAGATTGTTGTGTCCTAGTTTAACATCATAGTGGATGAATGCTGTGCTAGCTTATAGTCATAGCAGACTACTATTGTGTCAGTTTAAGGTTATGACCCAAGGAAAAATGCTATGCCAATTTAATGTCATGGAAGATTAGAGGTTTGGGTACTAGTTTAACATCATAGTATATAAATGCTTTTCCAATTTAACATTATAGTGGATAAATTTCATGCCAATTTATAGTCATAGCAAACTTGTGCTTACCTTGCTTTGTTGAGATGTAACGCTACATGCTAGGTGTAATAGGGCTTCAGGTACAAATGATTCACTAAATTGGCAAACTCATTGTCATCTTGATCAGCAAGCTTGAATACTCCATTGTTGTAGGCCTTAGTGACCAACAAAGGCCTTTCCTAGTTGGTTGAGAATTTATTTGTGAGTTTGCAAACAGCCTTGAGGACTAAATCCCCTTTCTTGATTAGGTGCTAATGCTAGTTGTGATGGTGCTTCTGTCATTGCTTTTCTTAGTACCATTTGATGCAATCAAGCATTTGCATGTGCTCCTCTTCTATTGAATTGAGATCTATGGTCCTCAAGTCATTTTTCTGATCTTCATTGATGAAGCTTGAGAGGATCACATGGAGTGATGGAACCTGAATTTCAAGTGGAAAAATTGCTTTAGATCCATAGACAAGATTATAAGGCATCCTACCTATTTCTATTCATCATGTTTTATAGTAGGTCCAGAGTGTGTAGACTAATTGCTCATGCCATTGTTATTTGTTGTTGCTTAGCATCTTCTTTAAAAGGTTGATGATGACTTTGTTAGTACCCTCTACATGGGAATTCACCTAGGGGTAATACGATGACAAGGAGTGTTTAATACCAAGGTGCTCACAAAAGGCTTTGGTTTTAGCACTGCTAAATTGTGATCCATTGTTTGTGAATATGATCATGGATAAACCAAAATGGGTCACTATGTTATCAAGCATAAATTTGCAGACTTGTTGTGATGTTATTTTCCCAAGGGGAATATCCTCAATCCAAAAATATTTAGTTGCAATTATTATGAAGCTATGCCCTATAAAGGACTTAGGCATGATGGATCCAATGATGTCCAAGCTCCAATGTTGGAATGGCCAGGCCATGTGATCTTGATTGTGTGTAGTTTATTTGGTGGCACATGCATTAAATTGCCATTGCATTGACACATTTCACATGGTTTGCCCTTAGAGATGCAATCGTGCTCCATGTAAGGCCAATAATAGCCTAATTATCTAATTTTTGCTACCATTACCCTAGTTGCTATGTGACCTCCACATAGTCCCTCATGGACCTACTCAATGATTGTTTGCACTTCATTATTTCTTATGTAGGTTAGCAATATGCTATCATAGGATCTACTACATAATGTGCTATCATCCATGATGACATACTATCATGAATGTTTGTGTATTGTGTCTTTTTAAGTGGTAGTTAAGTGTTGCAGAGGCTCACCTCGTAGAAGGTATGCCTTAATCTCATTGTACTAGTCTCTTGCATGTGTTGTACTTACCATGACTATGGATGCAATGTCCATGGTTTGCATGATAGGCACAATGCAATTTTCCATCGACATGGATAATGCGTGAAACATGTCTGTGTGATGCTCAAGGCTAATGTTGCTAGTGTGTTGGCTACAAAATTTTCATTCTGGGGAATGTATTGGACATTTTCTATTACAAACTATTTAAGTAAGTACTTTGCTAGGTCATATTAAGGTTGTAAATGTTGAGCCTTGTAGGTGTAAACATCTATCACTTGGTTGACTACTAACTATGAGTCACCTCAGATCACTAGGTTTGAAATCCCTAAGTTGTGTGCTACAAGGAAATCTTAGAGGAGACCTTCATACTTTGCCACATTGTTAGTAAAATGGAATGCAAAATGATATGTGAAGGATTAGATCTCCCTAGAGGGAAATGTGATAACGACAATGATGCTACCCTGTTGAGAGGTTGAAGCTCTGTTGAGATGACAGAGTGCCTCAAAGTTGTTGAGCACTTGACTAATGCTACTAACATGCTCATCTAGGAATTCTAGATCTATAGTTACTTAATTATTAATTGGAAAATTCATGAGTAGTGTAGCTATAGCTTTACCTTTTGTCAAGGCTTGTACAACATAATGTAGGTCAAATTTTGTTGTTATTACTTTCCATCAGGCCATACGACTACTTTTGTAGATGTTCATTGTGATTTCTTGGAGTACGTTATTTTTGCAAATGATGTTGACTTGAATATAGAAAAGGTAGTGCCTCAACTTCTTTAGTAAAAAGACTAAGGAGAGGTGATGTTTTTCCACATCGTTGTATTTTTCTTGATGGGCTACTAATGCATGGCTTAAGTAGAAAATTGGGACCTCTATGCCATCATCTTACTTTTGACAAAGTAGAGAAGCGATGGATGTGTTAGATGTAGCAAGGTAGATGTCAAAGGATTTATCTCCTTGTGAAGGGTGAACCATAAGAAGTTGCACTAGCTCTTGCTTAAGATTGTCAAATGCTTAAGAAGTTGTGCCAACTCTTGCTTAAGATTAAGCTATCCACTCAAAGTGAGCTCCTTTCTTGAGTAGATGTTGCCTTGGTTATAACTTTTTCATTAATTGTGTGATAAATATACGTATAAATTAAAATCTACCTTGTAACCCTTGTAGCTCCTTAAGGTTGGTTGGGGGTGCTAAGTTGGTTATGGCCTTAACCTTGTCGAGGTCTATGCATATTTCTAGTTTGGATACTACAAAATTGAGCATCTAGCCTATTTTGATGTCAAAAACACATTTCTTGGGATTCAACCTAAGATCATGTTTCAAGAAACATTTAAGCATTGTGTATAGATCATTTGCATGGTTTTGAGATGCTTTGTACTTAACTACTATGTCATTAACATAATTTTTGAGTAGGCTTAGCATGTAATCACTAAAGAGGTATGTCATTATGTGTTGATATGTTGCTCCTACATTCTTGAGTTCAAAGGGCATCATGGTATAATAGAATGTACCCCATGGGATCATAAATGTCATGTTGAGTTGGTGCTTAGGGTTGATCCTGATTTGGTTATAGCCTAGGAACCCATCCATGAAGGATAACAAGGCATGACTAGCCATGGTATTGATGAGTTGATCAACACTAGGCAACAGAAAATCATCTTTAATGGTTTCCTTGTTCATGTCTTGGAAGTTTATGTAAATGTGTATACTTCTATTTTTATTGGACACAACTACGATGTTGGAGACCTAATTTGAATAGTCAATGGCTCAGATGAAACCAGCTTTGTAAAGCTTGGTGATTTCATCATGGACAACCAACGCCACCTCAAGCCTAACCCTGTGTGCCTTTTATTTTACTAGATTAATGCAAAAATATAGGATAATGTTGTGCTAGAGTAGCTAAGGGTCTAGGCCCAGCATGTCCTCATATGACCATGTGAATGCCTTGATGTTATTGTTTATCACTTTAGCAATGTCTTAGGCATGTTGGGAATCTAACGAAGAACTTAGCTTTAGTGTTCTCAACTTGCCATTAGGTGTAGCCATAGGGATATCAACAAGGGGATCCTCTGTAACGTTCCATACCTTTAGATCGAGAGCCTTAACTAGATGGTTGGGCCAATTTAGTGGTGTCTCTACAGATACTATGTATTTAGCATAGGTTGCAGGCTCAAGGTCTAGGCAATGTGGGTCGATGCATTGCTTGATATTGCCATGAAATCTTGTAAGGACTAGAGGTAAAAGAAGCTTCTTAGGCATGGCCATGTCATATTACTACAAAACAAACCAATAAAATGTTAAGTGGCACCTATCTTAACCAAGTTAATATGAATAAAAAGTAATGCAATGAAAATTTTCCTAAGTATGCAATAGGGGTTGTAAAGAGGGGTAAGCGTGTATGTGTGTCAGTTTCAGGCCTTGATAGGCTGTGCATGCTAGTTTTAGATCTTAGCGGATAGTGGATGCTAGTTTTAGATCTTAGCGGATCATAGATGCATCAAACATATCTATTCAAAATAGGTTGGCTATGATCAGGAAGTGAAATTAGGTAAGGCATTGACTAGGCAACGAAAATTTATAAATTTTGATTAAGTATGGGTGACTACACTTTCACCCAACTATGCTCTCACCTAAAAGTTAAAAATTTTGGCAAAGTGTGGAGCATAGTCCTATATAGGTGGGTCATTAAATGACCCTGAGAGGGTATAAAAGCTAATTTTACTATGGGTAAGTTATCATTTTCAAACTTCCAAAATGTAAAATCTAGAGCATAGTCTTGTTATTGTTGTCGTGTGCTACTAGTAAAGAGCATAGTTAGACTAAGATGATGTGCCAAAGTGGATGCCTATACCTAGGACTGGCAAACATGGATGAGGGGGAATGGGCACTGGGTTGCTTGCCGCAGGCATGCATGGAAGAGAGGAGCCCATCAACATCCACTAGGTACCTCAACTACACTCTCCCCTTTTCTATTTTACTTCATCGTTTTTCTATTTTTGAGGGTTTAGGATTTGGAAGCATAATTTTTTTCACCCTACCTTGGTAGGGGCTACAACCATCACAGGCTATTTCAGTTGCTACGAGTGAAAGAGCATGTGTGATGGAAAGCATTTCATTTTTTTTCTTGATGAGGTTTTCATGTGTTGCATGAGTGGATTTCTACTAGGCCATGGAGGAGGCCATGGTGATTGGGGTGTGGCTGCCATGACACAGTGCAATGCGGTCACATGGGGGATGATAGAGCAACAATTGCAAATGGATTTACTCATCTAGAAGGACCAATATTGAAAGAATTACAACATTAAGGTGTACTGGTGGGTGCAGACTCAGAAGAACTACAAGCACCAATATAAGCATGAGTGTGATGCATACCTTTGATGGTACAAGAAGGAGTCTATTGAATGCCACCACCTCAAGATGTTTCTTGAGGTGATCGATAGGAGGTAGGCTTATGATTTGTTTGCTTAGCATACAATGGTGAGTGGCTTTCTTAAAAGGTAGAAGCTTCTTTGCTACATTTTCATGGAGTTACCCACATGGAGCACCATGGACAAAGGAAAGACCCTTGTGGGGATTAACTTTGGCTATGAGGATTGGATGTAGGTTTTAGAGGCCAAGATTCTTTGACACTTGAAGGATGGCCTTGAAAATTTGCCTCCAAAAGTTGATGTGGGACCCTCTTAGGTTTAGTCTTTTGTTTACTTTTTCACATGTATTGGTGTTAACTTGTATATTACATATTTGCTTTAATAAATGCTCATTTTTTATGGTTGTGGTAGTAGGTACCAAGGGATGTTGTGGGCCCCAATGGTGTGGTGGGGGAAGAAGAACCTCCACCTCCACCTAGTACCACCAGTTGAGCATGTCCTAATGTGGCGTTGTTGCTAGGAATTTTTTCATTATTGTTGTATTTTTTATTACATGATGCTAATGCTCATGCTGTGTACTATTATTCATGTGAGATGTAATGGATGCATTTTCTATATATAGTGTGTAATGTGTAAACTTTTATTTTATTGTTATCAGCTTGCCATGCTTACTATTTAATGAGTGAATGTTCTAAGTTACGGTTATGCAACGATAATGTGATTAGGCCATTGCTAGCCCCATGCTAGTTTAAGGCCATAGTAGGAGAGTTTATATTAGTTTAAGGCCATTTTAGGCCATGCGTTGCTAGTTTAAGGCCATGGTGGGCCATAGATTACTAGTTTAAGACCATTTTGAGCCATTGTGAGAGGATGAAAAGTGTTACCAGTTTTAGGTCAAAGCAGGTTGTGTAATTCTATTTCTCTTTTCATCATTTTGGCTTTTTTTGATTTTTATGCATTTTATGTTTTTCATGCATAATCTAATAGCTACTAAAGGGTAAACTAAACAAGTGAGTCCATGAACTAATAAAAATGCATAAAACAAGTGAACAAATGTGTAAACAAAGTGGACAATTGATGAATCATGGTTTGCTAGGCCCTGATATCGGGTACACGATATTGAGTATGTGATATCATAGCCTGGGTACAATATTGTATACATGATATCATGATTCCTGTGTTATCCTATAAATATAGCAATTAGATGCATGGGGAGGAGACATTAGAATCATTAGAGTTTTGAGTCTTTTTGGGTTGAGTGTTTTGTTAGTTTTCAGTTCTTTTCCTAAGTGCATGCTTGTAGTGTGATGCTTGTAATTGTATGGAACCTGTGTTGGAGTGTGAATTACTTAGAGACACATACATGATTAGTAATAAAGATCAAGATTACTTAATCATTGCAACATTCACTTAGATTTTAATGGTTTAATTGTTAATTATTTATTGCTATTTTCTTAGTTAATATTTCTTTTATCATCATTTACTATTCTTGTTATTAATGCGGAATGAGTACATTTTAATCATGAACATTTAAGTGTAACTACATGGTAACCCAGTAGTGTATTAAGTAGTGTCTTGAGTGATGTACACTTGGTAATCCTAGAAGCAGTACATGAAGTCCAAGATGTGTGTAGATGATTAGGGAAAGATGCTCATTGCACTTAGGCTAGTTTAGATTTTATTTCCTATTGCTTATTAGCTTAATTAAGTTATTTCTCATTGTCCTTAGGAGTAGCAGAGTAGTAGAAACCACATCATACACCTCACTCTAGACTAAATCATATGTGATAAAGAAAATACTAGTCCTAGTGGAAAGACAATGAACTATGATCAATGTATAACTGTCTAGGTGCCACAACTAGTTCATTTGCAGAGTTTGATTGGATCATGCGAACACACTTGTATTCGAATGGTTGAGTGTAGGGGTACCTCGCTGCTCATCATTGACACCATTGTTGGGGATGATGCTAGTTATTTAGATTAGTTATATCACACAAGATTGTTGTAACAAGGTATTAATGATATACATTTTAGAAAAATAAATTAAATTCAATTAAGTCACAAACAATTCATGATAATGTCTCTTTCACAAGACAATGATAACACAACATCTAGTAAGGAAATTCATTAGAGAACTAATGAAATTTATGATGAAGAAGAAGTTTGGGGTACTCAATCTTATGCAAGAGTTTCATATGTTCATGGACACCCCAACGACACTCAAGGAGTCTTTTCATCCAACTTAGACACCTTTAGTGAAGAGGGGACATCTCCTAGAATGGGGGGGTGGGGGGCGGGGGTAGGGAGGTGGGGGGTCTGTAAGACCTAGGACCTTCTCAATGGTTAGCAAGAGTACATCAAGGGATGATTGGGAGACTTACAAAAGTCATGATGAGTCTTTCCAATTCCCTCTCTTCCTTTGCTCTTTCAACATTGGGGTGTGATGTGGAAGACTATTCCTTAAGGGGTTGGTGTAGAAATAAAAATCAAACCCATGAACAAAATTAGAAATGCCAACATGAACATAGACAACATCTTTCCAACTCATAAAATCATAACCTATTTAGTGATGATGAACCCTTGCTAGCCACTAAAAGCCTAACACATATAATAGAGGCCATTTAGATATCCCGTAGGCATTGCAAGGAAAGCCGTTTACCCAGGCTTGATTTAAACAACTTTCCTAAGTTCTTAGGAGGCTATGATTTAGATCTACAACATCATTTACAAGCCTTCTATGATTCCTATGCATGGAACAACATTGAGAATTGGTGGAAAAAACTTAAGCTCTTTCTTATGACACTCATTGGCCAAGAAAAAGTGTGGTACAAGTCTTTAAGACCAAATTCAATTCACCGTTGTGCCTACAATGGTAAAAATTTTCTATGAAAGATATCAAACCTGTGTAATAGTGTTAGCCTTGAGGAGACAAATAAAATAGTGTAAAAAAGGGCAACATTAACCCTTGGACATGGCCTTAAAAAGATACTACTTGTTGTTGAACAAATGCCTAGGCCATGGGTTCTTCGAGGAAAGGCTAATGTGTCACATCATGGATGGGCTTCATAATAAAATGAGGGAGACCCTAGGGATGTATGCCCTAGGTCAACTATATGAACTACAAACCCACCAATTCCAAGAGCTTATTAAGTGGGTAGCAAAAGAAGAAGGAGAAATAACCAAATGGGAGAATGTTGAAAGATCTAAATAGGCCCAAACTCTTAAAGTAACGAAGGTCCATAATCATGAAGAGGAGATATCAACCTATCTTGAGGAGGTGGAACCATCCTCATCTTTTCCAATACTAAAATCACTAGATGAAATCAAGGCAAAGATCAATGAGATGACAGAGTGGGTACATGCAAAATGTGGAGAATATGAAAACATTATTATAGGGAGAACCATGCAAGATAACTCTGACAACTAGAACTACTAGAGGATACCAAACCTAAAAATAAGACAAAACACCATTTGACAATCAGAAAGAAGGGCTAAAGAAAATAAGGATAGGGGCTTAATTGCAAATCATAAGTATCAATGCAATATTTACCTATATGATCACCCCAAAGGCCAATGCCCAATCTTGTCACATCTACATGAGCTTTGGGGAAGAATGCTACATCTAGATTTTGTACAAAAGTATTGTGCTAAACTGTAGTGGCAAAACCCCTAGTCATGGGGGAAGACCATCACCAAACTAGCCTCACCCTTTGTATCACCTGACACCAAGTCCTTATTATGTTCAACACCCTATTTCTTCAACTGGATCAACATCCTCTAATTCACCTTGTCATTACCACTCTCCTGAGTATCATCAACCCATGTCCTATCCTATGGGATTACCACCTCATGTTCCTTACACTTCTCCTTAAACTCAATATTCTCATCCTTCACCTCCTTCTACATCACCACTAGTTGTGCCAGAATTTTTTGCACCACAACACCAACCAAAAAACATTACTTTTGTTGCTACTATCAATAGTAGTGGGAGTCCTCCACAATGTCAAAAGTATATTTTCTTTAGGTATGACCATAGAAAGAGACAACATGGTTCTAGAACCACTACATCCTCCAACTCAGCACAAGTCCAACACTATGATGCACCTTCCTCTTCAAACTCAACACCTCCTGTTACCTTATCCAAGCCATCAAATAATACTCCAAAAATCATGTGGCCCAATGAATATAACAACATGGGTAGACATATTGATCCTTGCATACCGTCTTATGGTCATGGGTGCCATAGTGGATCAGCTCCTTATCATATGACCACATTTTATAATCTACCTCACTATGCCTACTTGAGTTAAGTGTGTGAACCCCAATTCGGATACATTCCTACTACTACACCAAAAGATACCCAGTGGTTTGGATATGACCGGATCCCAATATTTCCAACATGCATGGATCCAAATTTTCCATTTATTAATTCTTGCTATGATCAAAGGTTTAGTCATGGGGGATATCCCCCATTCTAACAAGTAGAATTAGTAAATGTTTTTCCTTTTCTTTGGTCTTACACTTTTTTGTTTTTCTATTTTTTGTTTTCTAATATTTCATTTTTTAATTTGTTGTTTTATCTTTTTGAGGGTAATCTCATTTGTGAATAAAATACTCATGTAACTAATCAGTTGAGATATCATTCTATGTTATCAAGTTACAAGTGACTAATTATTTGGATAGTGAGCCCAAAACATCCACCCACCCATTCTATTAATAAGAGGTTCTTACTCTAGGGACGATGATATTCTCATTATCATCAAAACTTAAAGTAACTTTGTATTCATTATGCCTAGAGAGAAGAGTGATGAACTAAGAGGGAATGGCAAGGGTGTGACATCAAGGGGACTTGTGGATTCTCTTTGGTGACATTTGTATGTGCTATCATGTAGCTTGGTTGTACTAAGATCCTTGTAGATCTAACGAAAAATGGGAGTAAGCATTGTAATAAAGGCACCCAATAAAGGAACTCAATGTTGTTCTAAAGGATTCCAGTAGAAATACATGCACCCATGCTTGAAGGCTAGTGACTTCTCTGGATCACCGTTGGGAAGGACAAAGTGAAAAAGTGGCTAGAAGAAGAAAAAGAAAAGAAAGAAGAAAAATAGAAAAGAAAAGATAAAGAAAAATGTGCTGTAGACAAATTCAAATCACTCCCTTGCAAAAAATGCCAAGTGATCGTACACCTTGCTATCATAATACTCTTATGGTTGTCTATCATTGGAATGAAATAATGTGATATCATTGATCAGAGGTATGGACTTAGTTTTAATCTTGGAGAGAAGTGCTAATGGTACTTTAATCATGCACAACACTTAGGATTCATTGTGCCTAGGGTAAGTTACCTCACATCCTGATCTCTATAATCCTTTTTGTAATTCTTCTCATCTTATTATCCAAGTACTTCTAACTTGTGTCTGATGTTGCATAGAATTCATACCTCATAGTGGTGGTACTTAACATGTATGTGTTTTGTTGCATAAGTATGGGTTGCATTTAACCCTTCCCAAAGCAAGTTCCAACCTATAATGCCCTTGTATAACCACACGTTAAAATGTCCATAGGTACTAGAATGCGTGAATTTTGTAATATGTACTTGTTGCATACCACCACATCATTTTATACCCTCCAATTATTCCATTGCTAAATCTATTCTTTTCTTTGCCATCATGTTAACCAAATGTTCCTTAGAACCACTATGTCTCCTTTTTCCTCATCCTTTTTAAAAGAACTTCATTGTATAACTCCACTTCATTATGCTTTTGGTGCCTTAATTTCTAGTTAACATTACCCCAGATCTATCAAATCTACCTAAAATCCTTCATTTTTAGTTGTCAAAACTCAAAAAATTATTAATTTTACCAAGTACCCTATTTTGGATAGGATGCGATATCGGGTACCTAGTATTAGGTCTAACGTGATATCGGGTATGCGCGCTATCGTGTACGCGATATCACATTGATAAAAACTATATATATATATGGGGCCCTTGCATGCTATGAAATTCATTTTCAATAGTTGATATGAGGGGAGTTCAAATTATCTTCTATGATTTTATCACGTTGAGAGTCTAAAATTCAATTGTCAATATTTTTCTTGTTAATGCTCTAATTTCTTTGCAGATCGAACCTAATTAAACTTGGAGTGTTTAACTTAGTCGTGGGGGAGGGGTACAATAGAATTTGTGCATAACTTTTTCCAAATTTGCTATCACCCAAAGGATATCATAGAGGTAAGTGCTCTTAATAAATATTAAAAACTCATGCCAAACTAATTTTCTTTCCTCACCCAAATCATTTAAATTATTATAGAAGTCACCTGAGCAAATCAGGCCCAACATTAAAACTCTTTAGAGAAACTTCCTTGAAAAAATTTCTAACTTTGAAATCACACTAACTAAAGAATTAAACATTTATTAAAGGTAATGAGTAAGGTATGGGATAATTGAATTTCTTTAAATAACATTACTAATAATCAATCTTTGTGTGATTACAAATGGCCCCTAAATGAGAACAATAGGGGGGACATTCTCAAGGTGCAGCCAAACGCTCCAGAAGAGACAGAGGCCAAGGACCTCATGCAAAACATGCAAAACAGGAGACACNCTAACAATCAATCTTTGTGTGATTACAAATGGCCCCTAAATGAGAACAATAGGGAGGACATTCTCAAGGTGCAGCCAAACGCTCCAGAAGAGACAGAGGCCAAGGACCTCATGCAAAACATGCAAAACATGAGACATAATTATTTAGCATCCATTAAGAAACCCCTATCACTGCATAATCTAGTCAAGCAGAAGGTGGAGAGGTCAGGGCACCAGAGCAAGGACAACACCTCACATTGTCCCTAGAATGTGTTCAAGCCATTTGGGAAAGGTCCACATCCACTGTAGTGATTTTGGAACTTAATTTTGGGCCTTTTACAAATTCTCCACTGAACCAGTCAATGATCAACTCAAGGGATATCCACTATGGCCTATCCTCTTAGAAAGTGAAAAATGGTATTTGGGTAAAACCTATCAATTTTGGCAGAATAAAGAGGAAGGCACCACCATTGATATTGGTGGAATTTTAGTTTACTTCTCCACAAAATCCATTTTGAAAGTTCTAAATCTTCCAAATATAGGGCCTAAAGTTGCTCATTTGTCCACTTGCTCTAATGTAGATGTAAGAAAGGTATGGTTGAAAAGGGTGTATGGCAAAGAAGAAAAGACATATGGAGAACTAACCCTTGAAGAGAGAATTTATTTTAAAATTGATACCTATCATATTTTTCCAATGAAGGGGTTAAACATGATTTCTACCTATGTGGTTAAAGGAAGTGCAATTTTCATGGGCATGGTTGATGCCAATTTTCCCCATTTAGATTTAATAGAGATATTAAGGTAGTTTGAAGAATGAAAGATAGGAAAGTTTGCACTCCCCTATTCATGTTTAATCAAGAAGTTGTGCTAGCATGCTAGAATTCTAGGGTACATTAATGATATCCTCAGAAAAGCTCAATAAGCTTCATATGATGAATTACTTAAGCCACCAGCACCAAGAAAAGATGTTGGTGAGACATTAGATCCTAAACAAGAATAGATTGTTGGGCCCACTGCACCTCAAATGGTAGGGCCTAACCAACTTCTAGGCACAAAGCTCAGCCAACAACAAGAAGCAAGGCCTAGCATGTAGCCCATAGGCTAGCAAGACTAGCAACTGCCACTAACACCACAAGATTACTAACCATCGATAAGCCATCTCGAGACCATCACAGAAATGGTTAGTTGGGAAAGTAGGAATGAGGCCAATCTCTTGAAGGTGATCAATGATGCTCTACAGCCCACCATATCAATCGATCCTACAAGGGGCTAGTTCTCAATACAAATAGGAGGAGGGGAATTGCATTGGTCATAGCAGATCTCTGAAAATGCTGCATCATTCCAAGTACAATTAGAAACTGGTGAAGGTGCCACAGTAATGGTCATGCAACACCAAGATATACTTGGAGTAGTAGAGGTGATCATAGATAACATCAAATAATCATTTAACATCTCTATTATGCCACTAACAGATTTCAAAGGAGCACATGATGCTCAAGTTCTAGCTGGTATCTCAATGAATCTTGTGGAATATGAGGATGCTTTGGATCACTTGCTGCAAACAGGATAAGTAATGATGTCCTTGTTTGACATCCCCTAAGATGTCACAATGGCACAATCAAACCTCATTTTTATTAAAGGAAAGTTAATCATGGTTGAGGTTACGTTCTAATAGGTAGAATATGAGTTATGGAGAGAAAAGTTCGCTACCCTACAAGCTAAACAGTGGGATCCAAACCAACTTATACCAACTAATCAATTAGAATCATTTAGGATAGAGTAGTTAAATAAATTATTAGTGGAGAATAAAAATGTGGCAATGGAAAAAGAGAAGGCTGGTTAGGATGCTTCAAAAGTGTAAGCTCAAACATATGCACATGCTAAAGCTCTCAAGGCCTTCTAAGAAGAGAATAAACTCCTTGTTGCTGAAAATCTTCAGTTAATGATAGTTGAAAAACAAAAAAACATTCTTAAGGAAAGTTTCCAACAAATGTGAGAACAACTAATAAAAGTCAACCAAGACATAAGTCACTTGGCCAGAGAGAACAGAACCCTCTCAATGGAGGAGGTACGCACCATTCGGCAGAAGATGGCCATTAAAATATGCACATGGTAAAATGAGGCTAAGTAGCATGAAAAATTAAAGAAATACTTCTATGATTAGGTGGGGATGTATAAGGATATCATTGAAAAAGATATTCGTATGGCTAAGGACCACATTAATTCTTTTAGTGCTCAACACATTGACTAGCGAACCATACTATATACTTATGCCTTCCTCCACCAAGCAGAAATAAAAAGCCACAACCTGTAGACCTAGGATCTCACAGAATACATGGATTTGGCAAATCTGTGGTATGCCAACTTGGCCATGTTAGTAGTAGGATGCTAAAGGATTGAGCTAGAGGAGTTGGTAGCTACCACCTATGCTAAAAATGAGACAGAGTTTACTGAGCATAAGAAGACATCACAAAGACTAGAGATAGAAAACTTTGAATTGGAGGTGGTAAAAGCTAGCTATCAAAGCCAAAAAGACATAGCAGTAGAATTGGCTTTACCATTTATGGATTATGAGAAATTTAGAGATAAAGTTAGAGCTTACGAGGAGGAATGACGGCTGTTTGTAGCATGGTATGTCAAAGCAAATTAGATGTTCCTATAGCTATCATATTTGTGAGAAGTGCCAACTCCATCAAACATTGGAACATCAGCATGGGCAATACATGATCCTTAGACAAAGGAGGAAAAAATTTAGGCACTCCTTCAAAAGTATCCATTTTAGAAGCTTGGAGCACTGGATAAAACCCCATGGAGGAGCCACCACTAGGAACCACATGAGTTACAAAAAAATTTATATTTTGTGTTGGAGTCTAGATTTTGTTTTGTCTAGTTCCACATTGTGATATGAAATAATCCATAGTCATTCAATAATCCCATACCTATCCACTATGTAATTAAATGAACTTGTTCCTCATTTTATTTAACTTGAGGATGAATTTTTATTCAGTCATAGGGGTATGATGAATTGTGGTTTGCTAGACCTCGATATTGGGTACATGATATTGGGTTTGTGATATCATAGCTTGGGTATGATATTGCATACACGATATCATGATTCTTGTGTTAGCCTATAAATATAGCACTTAGGTGCATGGGGAGGAGTCATTAGAATCATTAGAGTCTTTGGTCTTTTGGGGTTGAGTCTTTTATTAGTTTTTAGTTCTTTTCCCAAATGCATGTCCATAGTATAATGCTTTTAATTGTACAGAACCTTTGTTCGAGTGTGATGCACTTGGACATGCACACGATTGGCAATAAAGATAGAGATTACTCCATCATTGCAGCATTCACTTAACTTTTAATTATTTAATTATTAATTATTTATTATTTTTTTCTTAGTTAATATTTCTTTTATCATCATTTACTATTCCTATTATTAATGCAGAATGAGTACATCTTCATCATGAACATTTAAGTGTAACTACATGGTAACCTAGTAGCGTATCAAGTAGTGTTTCGAGTGATGTGTGCTTGGTAATGTCAAAAGTAGTACATGAAGTCTAAGATGCATACGGATGATTAGGGACGGATGCTCATCGCACTTAGGCTAATTTAGATTTTATTTCCTATTGCTTATTAGCTTAATTAAGTTATTTCTCATTGTCCTTAGGAGTAGCATAGTAGTAGAAACCACATCATACACCTCACTCTGGACTAAATCATTCATGAGAAAGCAACTACTACTCCAAGGGGGAAGACAATGAACTACGATCAACGTATAATTGTCTAGGTGCAACAACTAGTCTGTTTGTGAAGTTTGACTGAATCGTGCGTACACACTCGTATTTGAATGCTTGAGCGTAGGGGTACCTTGTCCCTCATCAACAATGCATAATCTAAGCAATAAAGATAAATATAAATGTGTAGACAAATGCAATATAAGAAAAGGATAAAATGCATGGCTAAATATAAAAGCAAATAGTAGGGGGCACCTAGTGCATGTTAGACTAAGGAGATACCTTAGTCATGTAGTTGCTTCCTAACCCAATGTGGGCTAGGGGGTGCATAGGGCCTAGACTATATTATGCGGTATTCCCCTTGACCTATACCTACTATGTTGAAGGGAAATTCTACCCATAAACCATCCTCTAGAAGGTCATTGGTTTCTTCCACTTGATTAGGTGGGTTAGCCTCACCTAGTTCATTCTTGTCCTTTACTGCATATGTGTCATCAGGGAACTCCACCTCTAATCCTTGCTCCATGTCAATGTTGTTAATGGCTTGAGGGGTTGCATTGTCACTATGGATAATGACCTCACCACCTTCATATGGAAGGTGGATTTCTTGGTGGATGGGAAAGAACATTAGACATGTTTTTATGGGCTTGATTTGGTTGACAAGGCCTAGTTTGTCAACGACGGTATATGGAATGATGTTTGTTGCTACCTCATCATCAATGTGCAGCCTACAAATATTTTTTTAATCCTTAGTTGTTTTACCTTAAACTTAAATTAATCTAAATACAATAGATATGCAAATGGATATATCTAATGATATATGTATGAAAATGATTAAGAATCTATGTGGATATAAGCTATAAAATGCATAAAAAACTTATTTACATATAAATATACATAAAGTGCAATTTTTAATTCTAAAATCATGATGTAATTTGAAGCTTTCAACATTCTAAATATCAAAATAACTAGAATTCTACATATCTTTAGGATTTGATGATAGATCAATGAAATGAAATGATATTAAAGATCTTTGATGAGATGCAATGGAGATATGTGAGAAATTATGATGAATGTTAAGATGTGAGATTGTGATTAAGAAAATTATGAGATAAATTGTGATAATTATGAGACTGTGAAAATTTAAGAAGAAAAACTAAGAAAACAAAAACTCATCCTTTTCTTTTGCTTCTGCAAAACCTTAATAATGAAATGAACAATACAAAATGAAAAAGAATGCCTCTCTCTATGGTATGAGGAGGAACCTCTATTTATAATTTTTTTTGGCCCAACTTTATCATTTTAAACATGTTTTAGAATTATAATACATCATATTCAAAATTTTTCATTTAGAAAAAATTTTACAATTAATCTAGTTTTTTTATAAAGATGAATGATAAAAAAACTCATATAATAGATCTCATTTTATTAGGAAAATTCTAGGATGATGATGATGATAATGAGAAACCTTTACAATCATCGGCTTAATCATGTAATTTCAGTATGAGAATTATAAAAGTAAGAATAGTACATGAATGAAAAAAATAAGAGAGGCATTCCATCCAAATAAGAAATTCATTACATTTACACTATTATTAGATAATCTCTCCTTTAGAATGGAATGGGTGAAATGAGATAATTATATTACTTTGTTCTTTATCTTCATCTTGATTATTCTAATTTCTTGCATGTGTTGTTGAAAGTTGCTTAATGAAATGAGCTTTGTGAACATATCAACCAATTGATATCTTTTTTTTTAATTAAATTAGAATATACATAGAATTTAACATATCCTTTGACAAAATTTAACCAATAATCATAAGTTTTCTTATTGGACTTAAAATAATGCTTAAGTAAACTCATGTAGAAGGCTCTTAATTCTTTCATAAATCATGAAAGATAAAAGGTAGAAAATTTTATATCTAGTGTAATTTAATGTAAAAATATCAATGAATCTATTATTCTCTTACAGTTTGATACATCAATAGGTGATTTTTCATCCTTCAAATTAAGCTTCTAATCTTAAGGTAATGGTGTAGAAGCAATTCTATGATATGTCATACCATACTATTCTAAAATATATTGAGCATACTTTGATGATTTTTTAATGAAAATTATTCTTGATCAACTTCAATTCTTGATGAGAGTGGTTACTCTAATTATTAGAGTGGTTACTGTAGCGATTACTTTAGCAATTATTCTAANTAGAGTATTTTCCAAGTGCCCATAGCATGAGGCCTAAGTGTGGATGGATCTTTATTTGAGCATTGTATACCTAAGCACACCTTGTGTACAACAATAAAGACGAGCTCTTCGATTCATCCTTGTAGCACTTGAGATTTATTTTCTTGCGCATTTCTTTTATTTTATTTTCTTATGCATTTATTTTATTTTATTTTATTTTATGCACTTTACATTTATGTTATTAGAACAACAATTCATTTTGATCAATTAAGAAAATAGTTAAATTACACAAGCACGACCACTTCAAGCATGTGTGTAACACTTGGTAACCCAGTAATGATTAGCATTTGGTAATTCTAGTAGTGTTGCATTGGTTTAGGATGTGTATGGCAAGTGGGAACTTAGTTAATGAGTAGTTAAGTTAAATTAGTCACTTAGTTACCTCTCTCCTTCCCTACTAGAGCAGGACATAAAAACATAAAAGCAATAAAAATCATATGCCTCAAGCTTACTTAACCATACAATCGTGACATACAGCTAAGCTTGGAAAGACAATGATCAACCAACCCATCCTTGTTCCACAAGGACACATAAGAAATTAGTCCTTAGAATTTGATTGGATCATGCGTGAAATGCTCGTATTCATATGGTTGAGCATAGGGGTACCTTGCCACTCATCATTGGCACCGTTGCCAAAGACTTAGTTGTTTGTGTGCTAACTAGAACATAGGAAATCATTCACATTATTGGAATGAATCCTTAGTGTTGGTTGAGAAAATAATAAACAAGAATACATTGCACACTGAATAGACAAGTATGTCTCCTTCATACAAAAGTGCCTCACCACCTAGGTCTGAAACAAGAAACAGTTGACAGCGTAATACACAAGAAATTGATCTACTAGTTCCTCAACAAGTTCGAGTGGTATATATTCATCTTGATGATTCTATATCAAAATTTTCCTTTATCCTCCATCAAGATGAACAATTATGTTGGCTAGATTTAGAAGGTAACATAGTGTTACCTCCTGATTGTTTAGTCCCAAGCATGCTTCTTCGCGCTCTCACATGAATTGGCATGCCACACTTACATGTAGAATACATTGTGCATGACCATGACTCGAGAGAATACCATTCCACATAAAAAAAATGTCAAAGAAACTTGCAACAGGAGAGACATCATAAGTCTTTGAAGGGTAAGTGGTCCCAGGATGACGCACATGTCTTAAGCGAAAATGAGGGTGGTGAACCTACCTCAAGTAATCACCCACATAACAATGTTCATTCCCTTGAATATGGCCAAGGGGTTGTGTATCAGAACCTTCATTCCATTATTCATAACCTAGGTTTTGATACCCATAGGCACAAAGGGTCCAAAAAAGGAACACGAACTCATGATAAAGGTGGACATTTTGATCGCAATCGCGATCAGGTTCGAGATTGTAGAGGAGAAGGTAGTAGACACCGCCATGGTGATGGTTCTCCTTCTTCTTCACCTTCATGATCTCCTACACCATCTTCTTCAATATTTGGACATGGTCATAAAGAAAAAGAGCATGGGGATAAAGGTAGGAAGAGTGGAATTCATAGAAAAAATAGCCAGGAAATGGGATGAGAGCACTCTAGAGAGTCACAAAATAGAAGAAGGGAGAGTAAGGAACAACGTAGGCATCATAGACGCCATGGATGAGATGATCACGATGAACCCCTACTCACTACTCGAAGTATGTTAAACATAATTGAGGCTATTAGAATTCCAAAAAGGAATAAGAAAGATAGTAGGATTAAGAGATTAGATATGAACAACATCCCATGATTTGAAGGGGGATACAACGCTGATCCTTAGAATCATTTAGAAGCATTCCATGATGCATGTGCCTTATAGAACATAGAGAAAAAATGGAAAAAACTTAAGTTGTTCCCAAGGATATTAGTTAAAGAAGCGAAAACTTGGTACTGGTCTTTAGAACTAGAATCCATTCGTAGGTGGAGTACTATATTAGAACTATTTAATGACAAGTACCAAATGTACTCCCAAGTGTCTAACTTGTGAAAGCAAATCCAATGCTGGAAACAGGAAGGGCTTGAACCCTTGGTTGCTACCATGGGTTGATACTATGCACTATTACATCGTTGTCCTAGCCATGGTTATTTGCAAAGGGATTAACTATGCCATCTCATGGATGGGATTAGGCATGAAATGAGAAGAACCCTTGGGACTTATGCCCAAGGGAGTCTATTTGAGCTTATGTCCCATCAAATTCAAAGACTATTGGAGCAATTTGCTAAGGAAGAAGGTGAGCTATGGAAGAGAGAAAGTGTGGAAGAGTATAACCGAGATCCTTCCCTTTGGAAGAGGGAAGTAAGATTTTGTGAGGATGAAGAAGAGTCACCACTCAAAGAGATGGTGAATAGGAAAAATTTTCCTATCCAAAAGATGACATCAGAAGTTTCAGCAAAGGTAGGCCAAATGTGGGATTCCCTAGACAATATATTTTAAACTATTCTTAAAATAGAAGAGGAGTCTAGAGAGCAAGGTAGTGAGAAAATAAAAAAGAAAGAGGCTAAACATGCATGTAGTAAGGGTAAGGGCAAAATTTTCATCATTGAAGAGGTTGTGGATTTAGAATTAGATAATGAAAGTGGATGTGAGATATGTTAATATGACCATCCTAAGGGATGTTGCCTTGCAATATCACATCTACAAGAGTCCATGGTGTATGCACTCAACCCATGATTGAACAAAAGGAAAACACCCTGAAGGTTACCTTATCCTCAAGGTAACCCATGGCAGTTCCACCAACCCTTACCATATTATCCCAGTGGAACTCCACCACAACTGATTAAGCAATATCAACAATGGAAGCACCCACAATCATGGGGAATGCCACCACCAAGGCAACGGTATCCTTACCGAAAACTTAACCTGTATGGATATTATGTGCAATAGCCAATCTCCCCATGTGAATCTACTGGTCATGTCACTCCTCAACATCACTACCAAGCCCTTGAGTATTATGGGACTCTATCTTCTAAAGGTGATATTCCACAAGCATATCATCCTTCTCATCTGGCCTCATCTCTTTCACCAATAGCTCCGCTACCACTTGCTCCCATGATGCAAGGTGAAATCCCTATCCAACCATAGCAATGTAATGCCACAAGGGCTGTTAACTCTCAACCTACTGTTGGTTCCAACAACCACATGAAGAAAAGACCTTTCTTTAGAACCAACAATCCAACCAAGCCCTTGCAATTACAAGTGGCTAATTCCTTAGACATCTCAATATCAATCAAAACTTTGGAGCCCCCTTCAACCCAATGATTGCACTCAACACATTCAATCATGCTAACACATGCTATCACCAATTGGATCAAAGCTAGTAATCTTCCTAGGAAATTATCTAATCCTGAGAGTCCTCTAATATACTTACAAATCATTGGAAATACATTGTGCAAGGCTCTTTTGGATTCATGTTCTGGTGTCAACTTAATTTCTCAAGAAATGGACAAGGCCTGGAACCTACCTCCATTGAAAAGGAGAAACATTTGTCTAGAGTTGGTCAACTAGTCGATGACTATCCCATTGGGACTGGTGGAAGACATTATTACCACTGTTTGTGGGTGGTCATACCCAGTTGATTGCCTAGTGATTTAGGTGAACAATGGTAAGGGGAACTTCCCAATCATAATGGAAAGAGCATGGCTAAGCACAGTTGACGTGTGCCTAGGAATCCACGATCTTTCCCTGGAAATATCAAAGGAAAAAATATTTGGAAAGATTGAAAGGAAGAAAGTTCCATGCATCACTTACAGTGACATAGGATGTAATTTCATGCAGAGGTCATGGGTTGTGAAAAATTTAACATTTCCTACATGCAATTAGTATGCACAAGTGATCAACATACAAAGATGCCTTTATGTAGTAGTCACACAATAGGAAGACACCTAGTGGCTGACAGCTAATCAAGAAAGTAGTTCAATCATATGCATGGAACTAACTAAGGGTTTGACTTGCACTTACATGGATAGCATAGACGCATTAGAGTAAGTACACTACCAACTTCCAAAGTTTAACCTCGAAAATATCAACTGGGAGAAGTTGAAAATCCCTAAAAAATTTAAGCAGGAGCCCCTCAAGCTGAAACCATTGCCCACCGGTATGGAATACATGTTCCTTAAGAATGGAAAACCAATAATTATTAACACAAAGCTTTCTCTACAACAAAAAGAGAGATTGTTAAAGGTAATAAATAAATGGTCAAAAGCCTTCACTTGGTCATATCCTGAATTAACTAGAATAGACCCTAGGATATGCCAACATAGAATTTACACTAACCCCTCCATGAAGCCTCAAAGACAACCGCAGAGGTGATTGAACCCAAAGTTGAAGTAAGTAGTCAAGAAAGAAATTGAATAGCTACTCAAGGTTGGGTTCATATACCCCATTGTTGATAGTGAATGGGTTGGCTCCTTAGATATTATGCTTAAAAAGGAAGGAAAATGGAGGGTGTGCATAGATTTCAAGCTACTAAATATGGCAACATTCCAAGATCACTTTTCATTGCCATTTGTTGACCAAGTATTAGACACCATTGCAGGGCATCGCTATTACAGTTTTCTGGATGGATATAGTGGATATAACCAAATACAAATAGCCCTAGAAGACCAAGCCAAGACTACGTTCACCAGTCCTTGGGGAATGTATGCATACAAATAGATGTTGTTTGGCTTGTACAATGCCCTTGTAACATTTTAACAACTAGTTCTAAGCATATTCCAATAGCAGATAGGGAATGGCATGGAGGTCTTAATGGATGACTTCTCCACTTATGGAGAAAACTTTGATCAATCCTTGGGTCGGTTGGAAAAACTGTTAAAAATATGTGTAGAAATCAATTTGAGGCTCAACTGGTAGAAAATCCATTTGATGGTCCAAGAAGGCATAGTACTAGGGCACAAAATCTCACACACAGGGATAGAGGTAGACCCTAAGAAAATCAAAATTATCTAAGAAATTACACATCAGCCAGAAACTATCAAAGATATTTGGTCATTCCTTGGAAATAATGGCTACTGTAGGAGATTTATCGAGAACTTTTCAAAGGTTTCCAAGCCATTGGTGGAATTAATGTAAAAGGACATACCTTTCGAGTTGACCATGGAATGTGAATTAGCTTTCCAAACTTTGAAATAGAAGTTAGTAGAAACACCCATTCTACAAGCTCTTGACTAGTCCAAACCATTCCATATCATGACTGACATGTCCAACTATGCTTTAGGAGCTGTATTGACATAGTTAGATGACCAGAAGCATCCTTATTACATCCACTATGCAAGTAGAAGTATCGTTGGTGCAAAAGTTAACTACACTACCACAGAGAAAGAATTAATGGTTGTAGTGTTTGCACTAGAAAATTTTAAACACTGTATTGGGATATAAAGTATATATACATACAAATCATAGTGCAATCTAGTTGCTCATGAATAAGCCAATGGTAAGCCCTCGTATCATACGATGGCTTGCAATCTTACAAGAGTTCGATTTAACGATGATCGATCATAAGGACACTGACAATGTAGTTGCTGATCATTTATCTTGGCTGCGATGGGACAATAAAGAGGATGAGTATCCAATTTTTGATCATTTCATTGATGAATTCCTCTTTACTGGTGTAGTGAATAATCAATCACCCATGGAGACAAACTGGTACAATAGCATTCCTACCTATCTCCTCACCCAACAAACACCACAAGAGTTAGACCTTAAGAAGAAAAAGCAGTTTCTTCATCAAACCAAGTACTTTATGGAGATCAATGGGCAACTTTACAAAGTGTGTCCCGATGGCTTGGTTCAATGGTGTGTTCCCAATATAGATCAACTGTGAGTTCTCCAGGATGCTCATGAGGGTCCTTGTGGGGGTCATTATGCTGGGAGATGAACAACCATCAAGACCCTGCTTGTAGGATATTATTGGCCTACATTATTTCGAGATGCCCATCGTTTCGTCCAATCTTGTGAGCACTATCAATGTGATGGGCGAATGACTACTAGAATGGAGGATCCACAACAATGGATTCAACCTTTAGAAGCTTTTGACATTTGGGGAATTGATTTTATTGGGCCAATTACACCAATGTCCAATGGAAAAGATTATATTATTGTTGTTGATGATTACCTAACAAAATGGGTAGAAGAAGCTACTGTTAAGAATTGTACATCATCTACAGCCACACAATTTGTTCAACAACAAATCATAAACAGGTTTGGTATGTCGCGTGCACTTATTTTAGACAATGGTACACACTTCACAGGTGCAACTTTTTGGAAATTAATGTAATGCTTAAGGGTTAAGCATAAATTGACTACACCATACCACCCCAAGTAAATGGTCAAGCAGAAGTCACCAATAGGGAGATGATGAAGATATTGACAAGAACCATTAGCAAGTTTAGGCAAGACTGGAGCACTAAATTGAATGATGCTCTTTGGGTATATTGGTCCACATGGAAACTCCCTACAGGCTACTCTCCCTATGAGTTAGTGTATGATAAATTACCAACGCTTCCCATTCAAACTGAGCTTCATACACTATCTACGACATGTGACCTCAACCTTGACCTTGACCTAGCACAAAAAAAATGGTTACTAACCCTTAATTTGCTAGATGAAAACTAACTAGCTGCCCTGTCATCTAATAAATTGCACAAGGCATTCAATAAGAAGNTAGCTGCCCTGTCATCTAATAAATTGCACAAGGCATTCAATAAGAAACATCATGATCTAAGAATTAGGAAAGTTAAATATCAGCTAGGAGATAAGGTTCTCTATTGGAATCTCACACATGTGCCACAACATAGTAAATTTCAAACACTATGGGAAGGACCTTATATTATTTATGCAAATTTTCATTTAGGGGCCATGACAATATACAAACCTAAGAGCTTGGATAAGAAACTTTTGGTCAACATGCAACAAACCAAACCTTTCCATGAGCTTAGGATAGCCAGTACACATGCTACCTCTCTTGATGGATAACCTACTCACTATTTTAGATCTCCTCCTTCCAACTTAGTCNTTAGGTTCTTGGATGCTTTTTCTTGGGTTTTCTACCATTCTGACATTGTTCAAATATTAGGAAGCTAAGTGAATAAAAATAAGTCTTTGCATGGTGTGGTTCTCATGCATAAACATAAAAGAAAAAAGAGAAAAAGGTGAGAATTCAAAGCACACCCTTAGACATACTAAAGCAATATGGGCTACAAGCACTGGTTATGGAACTAGAAAGACATGTTACCCATGCTTGAAGGTTCCCTCTAACTAAGGTCCTTTCTCACTTCTTGCTTCTCCAACACGCTCTCCTCGAAATGGTGGTGAATCTTTGTGAAAGCATTCTTGTTACTTCAAGTGGATGGATTGGTCAAGTGTGTTGATGTGAGATCATTGGATGTGGTTTATTTGAGTCTAGATTTGGGATGAGTTCTACTCAGTCGCATTAACCATGAAATACACAAGGGACTTTACACAACCTTGTTCTTGGGGTTCCATTCCATTCTCTCCTCTTCATCTTTCTTCCCATTTTCCCACCTCATTGTTGGTTTTATCATTAGTCCATTTCTAGGTTGATGCATTATTTTTATTTTGTGAATTCTTGTGGGTAATTTTTTAACTCTTACTTGCAAATGACATTCATAGAGCCTATGGCCTCTTTGGTTTGTGGGTTTGTCAGGGCATAAAAGGCATGAGCTTGCTTTGGGGAGGACTCACTGGCATTTCTTTTTGGTGCAATTGTTAACTTCTTTCCCTTAAACATTTCTTATAATAAATCATTTCTTATTTCATCCCCGTCCATGACATTTATTTTATTGGCATTGTCGTTGATATTTTTCAACTTTCTTGTTCCTCATGTTTTTTCATCTTATAGCTATCAGAGGTTCGCTCTTAGTTGTGGGGGCCCTGGCACAAATTTTTCAATTTTTTCCTTTTTCTATTCACCTAACCCCTACACCTTGGGTAGTCACTAGTGATAAATCTCTAAACCAGTTTTTTCCATAACCACAACTTAGCCAATGCACGTCATATTGAGGCAAGGTATCAATTGCACTATGGTTTATCTATCCTTGCTCATTTGTGACTGTGTTGTGTGTGTAGATGATGATCATACAAACAATGGACTGGGCTTGGAGGAAGCACTCAGGATGGATTGGAATTGGAGCATTTATGAAAGGAGGAAGTTTGATGGCATGGCTATGGATAAACAATGGAAGGCGCAATCTTGGCATTGGCGGCAACACACTCCATCTTCTTTCTCTCTCTCTTTTTCTCTTCATACTGCCAAATAAAGGCTTGGATGTCATTTATGTATGAGTGTTC
>MNCI01005644.1:220779-232567 GCA_015680685.1 Gnetum montanum | reverse complement strand
ACGCGATATCGCGTCGTTCCCTGCGATATCGCATACGCGATATCGAGGTCCGTTGCCAAATCTATAAATAAGAGGCGGCACTTCCCTCATTTAATATCATAGGTGTAAAGTAGCGAAGCTCTCGCGGATTGATCACCCCAGAGATAGAATATTTTCCATGTGCCTGCAGTAGGAGTCCCCCAAATGAACGGTTCTTTATTCGAGCAGCTTTATACCTGAACGCAAGTTGTGTACGGCAATAAAGACGAACGTTGTGGATAAACCTTGCAGTGCATGGATAGGTTTAATTAATTTTATTTATCTCTTTCCTAGTAACGCGGCATGAGTATGACTTGGTTACAAGCGTTGACGAACATGTACGGCTAGCCAAGGAATCGGCTACTCATCGCGAGTAGATTCTCTCACCCTTTCCTCCTAGAACGTGGGACAAGTACGACTTGATTACGAGCATCTATGAATGTGTACAGCTAGTCAAGGAATCGGCTACTTGTCACACTTAGGTTAGTTAAGTGCCTCAGTACAACCGCTTCGAGCACATGCGTTACGTGTGGTAATCCCAGTAACGATTAGCATTTTGTAGCCACAGTTGCACAGTTCAGGGTGTGTACGGCAAGTGGGAATGGATGCTGACGCTAGGACTTAGTGCTGTAGTTAGAGTTAGTTTTAGTTTCTCAACCCTTCACCATTAGCATAGGAGATAAATTTGAAAATACCAAAAAAATCATATACCTCAGACTTGCTTAACCATACACCGTGACACATACAAGCAAGCCTGAGAAGACAACGAACGATTAACCCCAAGTGTTCCATGGGGCGTTTAGGCATTTAGTCTGTGGAGTTCGACCGGATCGCGCGTGCTACGCTCGTTTCGTATGGTTGAGTGTAGGGGTACCTCGCCACTCATCAATATTAAAATTGAGCAGTAAAAGTCTTAAAATGGAACATGATTCTAGTTTCACAAAAGTTAGCTTTAGTATTTACTATCTAATTCTTGTATTTTGGCATAAATGATTTTTCAAATAATCTATAGTCACAAGTTTGATTCCATTGAGCAACACTAAGTTTTAAATTTAAAAAGGAGTTCCATACAATAATTTCTTAGACTAGTCCAGTATATCAAAGGGATCTCAATAGATACTCAATTTTAGAAATTCTTTTATGAATCATATTTTTAATTTTATATCTAATTTTTGTCTAGTAAAATCAAACCTATGACCTAAGGTTCCCAAACTAAGATTCTTACTATGACTAACTATGTCATCATCATCATCTTGGTACTATCTATGATGAGCTCACCATTGATGTAGATGAAGGATTTAACAATGACTTACTATAACTAAGTGTCTACCTACATAATATCATAGTTTAAAATCATCATCACCCTTGCTTTGTCCCAACAAAATAGGGTCAACTACATGAGTTCTTTTTCAATAATGAATCACGGTTTGCTAGGCCTCGATATCAGGTACGTGATATCGTAGCCTAGGTAACGATATCGTATACACGATGTCATGATTTCTGTGTTAGCCTATAAATATAGCACTTGGGCTCACAGGAAAAGGGAGTTTTTGGTAAGTCTTTAGGTCAAGTCTTTTTGTCAGTTTTCAATTAGTTTTCAATTCCTTTCCTTTCCCAAGTGCATGCCCGTAGTGTAATGCTTGTAATCATACGGAACCTTTCTTCAAGTGTGACATACTTGGACGCACACACAATTGGCAATAAAGATCGAGATTACTCCATCATTACAACATTCACTTAGTTTTTAATTTTTTTTAATTATTTATTATTTATTGTTATTTTCTTAGTTAATATTTTTTTATCATCATTTACTATTCCTGTTGTTAATGCAAAATGATTACATCTTAATCATGAACATTTAAGTGTAACTACATGGTAACCTAGTAGCGTGTCAAGTAGTGCTTCGAGTAATGTACGCTTAGTAATCCCAGAAGTAGTACACGAAGTCCAAGATGCATACGAATGATTAAGGACAGATGCTCATCGCACTTAGGCTAGCTTAGATTTTGTTTCCTATTGCTTATTAGCTTAAATCAAGGTATTTCTCATTGTCTTTAAAAGTAGCGTAGTATTAGAAATCACATCATACACCTCACTTTGGACTAAACCATACGTGACAAAGCAAATACTAGTCCAGGTGGGAAGACAGTGAACTACAATCAACGTATAACTATCTAGGTACCTGTTGATGCGTAAATTTTGGACACACCGCCAACACCTATGAAAACTTGTTTTAGGAGACTATCGCCTAGGGCGCCTCCCGTATGGGTACGAAAACCCAAGAATAGTCTCAGTTGGAAAGGGCTATGTAACAAAACAATAATAACAATATTTTAAACAAAATTTTAAAAAAACTTAAATTTGATTTAATATTTAAATACTTAAATTTAATTTAATATTGGAAACTTAAAATAATTTGTGCAATTTATAAAATGATAAATAATTCAAAAATTCAAATTTTATATGTCCCGCTGTTGCTGCCTTTGTGGCACAGATTCACCTACTGCAACAACTACTTGGGAGATAAGAGGACTGCTCGCTGCTGCCATGAACTCTACTGTCTGCTGTGCTCCTGCGATCTGAGTGTTGGCCGTCGTGTCAAGAGCTCCTACACCAGAGGTAGAACCTGTGGCGGAGGACTGTGTGCCAGCGGAGGAGGACAGATGGACAGCGACGGGTGGTGGTGCAGCGGCGGATGAAGACAGAGTGTGGCCTCTGTTGCGCACTTGGTTACGGCCTCGGTCGTGGCCAGATCTGGCCATGGGAGGCGCAAGTTGAAGCCGAACAGAAGGAGGCGATGGGCTGCAAATGGAGGAATGGACTGCAGCCGCGACTGGAAGATCAGCCGCAACCATGGCTCAACGAAGAGTGGTCTAGGCTGACGCAACGAACGTTAGGGCCAGCGCATGAGCCACGTTCGCTGTGAGCGTTGCGCGCTCTCGAAACCCTGGGAGTCGCTGCTGAACCCAAGAGAACCTACAACTGATGGGAGACCCAGAAAAAAGAACCAGGAAAACAGCCACCAAAATCTGCCCATGAGATCTACCGAAAAAAAATCCCCCTGCAAAACCCCAAAGCCCCTGTTTATAGCTGCGGCCCTACAGGACAAAGGAGAAAACCTAACCCTAAATTGCTAGCCACCTTTTCCACGTCAACTGCAACGCGAGCCACCTAAAATAAAAACAAAATAAAATAAGCCTTAAGTTTATATTTTTTTTTAATGCACATTGGTCGGTCCTCATTCCTTTTATTTTTTTATTTTTTGGTGGGTGACGTTCTCTTTAGCGGTCCTATTGCTCATGATTTGTTCTGTATTAATTTATTTTTCTTTTAAAAATCTATTTTTTTACGGGCCAATAAAGCCCACCAGCACATGGACAATTGCTTTGCTTTACTTTGTAAATAAATAAATAAATAAATGTTTGCTTCACCTCCAGAGTCTCTCTGTTGCTTATCGAAATATTATTGTTTTAATGGTGGTCACTGTTGATCAAGGTCCTATGGCTAGCATGGGTGAGGTTGGCGATGGGCTACAAATGGAGGTGTGGACTGTAGCCGCAATTGGAAGATTGGCCACGATCGTGGCTTAAGGAAGAGTGGTCTGGGCTGACGCAACAGATGTTGGACCAGCGGGTGAGTCGCATTCGTTGTGAGCGCTGCGAGCTCTCGAAACCCTGGGAGCCGCTACTGAACCCAAGAGAACCTGCAACTGATAGGAGACCCAAAAAAAAAAGAACCAGGAAAACAGCCACCAAAATCTGCCCGTGAGATCTACCAAAAAAAAATCCCCCTGCAAAACCCCAAAGCCCCTGTTTATAGCTGCGGCCCTATAGGACAAAGGAGAAAACCTAACCCTAAATTGCTAGCCACCTTTTCCACGTCAACTGCAACGCAAGCCACCTAAAATAAAAACAAAAGAAAATAAGCCTTAAGTTTATATTTTATTTTTTTTAATGCACATTGGTCGGTCCTCATTCCTTTTATTTTTTATTTTTTGTTGGGTGACATTCTCTTTAGCGGTCCTATTGCTCATGATTTGTTCTGTATTAATTTATTTTTCTTTTAAAAATCTATTTTTTTATGGGCCAATAAAGCCCACCAGCACATGGACAATTGCTTTGCTTTACTTTGTAAATAAATAAATAAATAAAATTTTTGCTTCACCTCCAGAGTCTCTCTGTTGCTTATCGAAATATTATTGTTTTAATGGTGATCACTGTTGATCAAGGCCTTATGCCTAGCATGGGTGAGGTTGGCGATGGGCTGCAAATGGAGGTGTGGACTGCAGCTGCGATTGGAAGATCGACCGCGACCATGGCTCAAGGAAGTGTGGTTTAGGCTGATGCAACGGACGTTAGGGCCAGCGGGTGAGCCGCATTCGATGTGAGCACTGCAAGCTCTCGAAACCCTGGGAGCCGTTGTTGAACCCAAGAGAACCTGCAACTGATGAGAGACCCAAAACAAAGAACCAGAAAAACAGCCACCAAAATCTACCCGTGAGATCTACCGAAAAAAAATCCCCCTGCAAAACCTCAAAGCCCCTGTTTATAGCTGCGGCCCTACAAGAGAAAGGAGAAAACCTAACCCTAAATTACTAGCCATCTTTTCCACGTCAACTACAACGTGAGCCACCTAAAATAAAAACAAAAGAAAATAAGCCTTAAGTTTATATTTTATTTTTTTTAATGCACATTGGTCGGTCCTCATTCCTTTTATTTTTTTATTTTTTGCTGGGTGACATTCTCTTTAGCGGTCCTATTGCTCATGATTTGTTCTGTATTAATTTATTTTTTAAAAAAAAATCTATTTTTTTACGGGCCAATAAAGCCCACCAGCACATGGACAATTGCTTTGCTTTACTTTGTAAATAAATAAATAAATAAAATGTTTGCTTCACCTCCAGAGTCTCTCTGTTGCTTATCGAAATATTATTGTTTTAATGGTGGTCACTGTTGATCAAGGCCCTATGCCTAGCATGGGTGAGGTTGGCCTCAACACTTAGCCCTGAAACTACAGATTGCATGCAAGTGCAAGAACTAGAAAATTTTGAATGAAAATGCAAACGGTGGGGAAACAAAAACAACATGAAATAAGAAATGCAAACTTGAAAGTAAACTATAATGTTCTAAACATGATCAAAATAACCAAATAATCAAAAGAGATACCGACATAGGCCATCCAAACAACCATTAAAATTTAAATATATAATTTATTGATATTTTGACTAAGATCTATAGATATATATGTGTAATTATATATATATATGTAGATATATACTTAAGCTCTCATTCTCAATATTCTCACAAGGTAACAGTAAAAGTATGCAAACTATTTTGAGAAAGTGACTTATACAAACTTAATGAGAAGGATGAGCTAAAGCTCATATTAGATCATAGTACGCCCACAACTTTCAGATTTGTTTTTTTTTTTTTTTTTTTTTTGAAAAACTTAAATTTAAAAGGGGAAACGGAGGTTAGGGTGAGGATTACTGCCAGAACCCATCACACTCAAGAACTTATTACACTGCCAATGAACACGATCCTCATTTTTTGTTTTGTTTTATCTTTAAGGAAACTTTGCTCGTGGTGTACTTCATTCTTGAGGTAGGAATTCCAACACGAGTTTGGCCGATTAGCTGCACTGCCAAAGAGCATGGTCCTTTTAGAAACTTTGCCCATAGTGCAGTTCAACCCTCGTGTATGTGCCTTTGATTGGTGGCATCATAGCAGGTCTCCTAGGTGGCTAAGGGTTCTCAAGTAGAAATGAACACACTTCACCCCGTTGTTCACAGGATAGCCATGGATCATCATACTTGAGGGCTTGGGCTTATGAGAGGAAATGATAGAATTTTCCAAGGTCACCTAGTAATTATGACTAACCACTCTCCAACATCACATATCCTACACTCACATGATCATGATGATAACATGATAAGTTTGTATAAATCAAATGCTCCATAATCAAACATAACAAATAAACTGAAACCTTGGAATCAATTGGAAAGAGTTACAGTATAAAATATAAAGCGGATTTTATAGCATTATATCATAGTAATAGTAAATTATATCATACCTACATTATTTTCCAATGGTGTTAAGATGACCCAATATCAAGTAACTCAAATGACCAATGATTATTAAAATCATATGAAGAACACAATAATCAAAACAATATGCTAAGAAGGAAATGATGAAAATGCAAGCAAAATATGGAAATGCAATAATATACATATGAAATGCAAAGAAAAAGGGGAAGAAAACATGCAACTAAGAATCTACCAGATGCCCACGTGGGGTACCTGAGTAGAAATGTTTCAAATGAAATGCATTAAAATTCCTATTTAACCAATATCCTTGCAAATCAGCAATCTTAAACACATTTGGGGCAGTGATGTCTACAATTTGGAACGGACCCGACCACATAGGTGAAAACTTAGTGTGAGGGCCAGTCTGACCAGACGCTCTATCTCTTTTAAGGACTAGATCTCCTACTTGAAAATTTTTAGCCGCATATTTTTTATTGAACCATCTCTTGACAATTTGTTGATGACCACACATATTTTCGATTACTTTAACCCTTTTAAGTTCTAAGTTCAAAATGTCAGATGCTCGTGATATTAGATGCTCATTAGTTGGTAAGTAGTCCAAGAAGAATTGATATGTAGGGATCTGTAAATTAATTGGCAATATGGGTTCTTGTCCGTACACTAAATCATATGGCGTAGTCTTGATCGATTCTTTGTAACGAATCCTATCAGCCCAAATTGCCCATTTTAATTGTTCGTGCCAAGTTCGTGGATTTTGAGTTAACAAATTTTTAATCCCATCTAATATAATTTTGTTGGAAGACTTAGCCAAGCCATTACCTTGTGGGTAATATTTGGTTACTGCCTTGACAATGATGTTATGGTCTCTAGCCCAATTTGTAAACTCTATGGAAATGAAGGTAGGCCCATTATCAACTACTAAAGCATAAGGATAACCATATCTGGAGATTATATCATTTTCTAAGAAGCGAATGACTTCACGAGATGATGCAGTTTTGGTTGCTCTCGCCTCTAACCAACGTGTGCAATAATCAGTGGCTGTCAAAATGATCTTATGTAGGGTAGTAGATAAAGGATTGATCACTCCAATAAAATCTAAGGCCCATTGGGCAAATGGCCTTATTTCTATTATAGGTTGTAATGGGGCCGAACTCTTGGAATCTTTACCTTTAAATATTTTGCATTGAACACACGTCTTAACTAGGTTATAAGCATCATTAATCATAGTAGGCCAATGAACTAATGAACGGTATCCTATATGTCTTTCATTGTGAAGTTGTTTTACAGCATTGTTAGCTTGCTCTTAGTTCAAACACTTAAGGTATATCCCTTGGAATTTCTTTCCAAATAATTCACCACTCATTAGAGAGAATTTAGAACATTTCGATATTAAGAGCTTTCTTTTATATCTAGGTAAATCTAAGGGACAACGATGGAAGGTTAAATAAAACTTGATATCCCCATACCATGGATCATACAACCGATTGGGAGCAAATGGGATATCATTTTCTTCATTGATGGATAATATATGAAGAGGAATTGATTCTTTATCTATGGATGCATCACAATTTTCCGAGGTTGAAGCTTTAGCTATTAATTTAGCAAGACCAGTCCCTCTAACTAACTTTGCTACCTTCCATTGAATATCAAATTCTTGAAGCTTCATAACCCACTTAGCGCGTTTCTCACTAGGATCTTGTAATTTGGCTAAAGCAATGGTGGTTGGATCAGGGACAATGACGAAGACTTTTGAGTTTAACAAGTAGTAGCGGAATTTCTTCAAGGCTTTTATCATAGCATACAATTGCTTCTCTACGGGTGAGTATCTTAATTCGGCATCCTTTAGAGGTGCAGACATGAAAGCTATGGGTCTTTCACCTTGATCATTTATGTCTTGGGTTAAGATAGCAGCAGCTGTAATATCGCTAGAAAAGGCATATAAGTAGAAATCATTTTCATACCAAGGAGAAGCTAGGATAGGTGCATCAATTATAGCTTCTTTAATAGCAAGAAACGCATTCTTTCTATCATTTGTCCAATGCATATTACTATCTTTCTTAAGCATGTCATTCAATGGTCTAACTAATTCAGCATAAATTGGGATAAATCGTCTAACAAAATTAATCTTACCAAAGAAAGCCCTTAGATCAGTCTTGGATAAAGGGTAAGGTACTTCTAAAATTGCATTTACTCGCTCAGGATCAATCGCAATCCCCTCTTTGGTCACTATATGACCTAGAAATTTACCACTTTGAACACCAAAGATGGATTTCTTTGCATTCAAGGTGATGCCAAATTGTCTACATCTCATAAAAACATTTCTAAGGTCTCTAAGGTGCATACCTCTATCTTTAGAGAAAATAGTTAAGTCGTCAAGGTAGATAATAATACACTTTCTAATTAGCCCCTCAAAAGTTTTGTCCATAGCTCTTTGGAAGGTAGAGCCAGCATTTATGAGGCCAAATGGCATTTTAGCGAATTGAAAGGTTCCCCACTTTGTTGTAAAAGCTGTCTTATATTGGTCCTTCTTATTCACTAAAATTTGGTTATATCCTGAATACCCATCCAAAAAGGAATACATTTGAGCACCATTCACAATTTGCAATAACTCCTCCATAAGAGGGAGTGGATAATTATCCTTGATGCAAGAAGTATTAAGGTTACGAAAATCAATGCATAACCTTAACTCACCAGTTCGTTTCCTAACGGGTACTAAGTTTGAGATCCAACAGGAATGTCTTACTGGATAAATTATTTTGGATTCTAGGAGTTTATCAATTTTTGCTTTCATAAGGATTTCAACCTTTGGATTCACGGGTCTAAGCTTTTGCCTAAATGGTTTTGTTTCTGACCTAAGGGGAATGGTATGTGTCATCACTAGTGGATTGAAAGTCCTAAGGTCTTTGTAAGTCCAAGCTAGAACATCATTAAATTCATGTAATAGGTCAACAAAGCTTTGTCTTTCATCTGGATGCAGACAGGCTCCTATTTTAACACGGTATTGTTTTCCTCCCTTTTGAACTTGAATTGTTTCAGTTTGAGCTAATGTTTGCCAATTAGTGTTTTTAGATAAATCTGAGGCCTTGGTGTATAGATCATCAAATAAAGCTTCTCTAACTGCAATTTCAGGAGATATCTTATTTAAGAACACAACATCATTGGATGTATCTCCTTGATCATTAAATTCTCCTTCAGAAAATAGGAATTTACAAATATGGTCATTATCAATAAACATTTGAAAAGAAGAGATATTATTAGGGATAGAATAAGACTTCACCTTTTCGATAATGATTTCTGAATCCCAAGTATTATGCTTAAAAGGGATATCCAAAGTGGTAGCCATCTGGACTAGTGCATTTGGAATATAATTTTCTTCCCTAGGTACATGTTCAATGGTTACTCGTTCAAATTCTTTAATAAGTTCAAGAATGTAAGCTTTGTATGCTTTCATGGTGATGTCTTTATCATCAAAGAGACCATTAGCTTGGTTCACTATCAGTTGGGAGTTGCTATAGATTTTAAGTTTGGACAAATCATAGTATTGAGCTAGTTTGATCCCATGAATTAGTGCTTCATACTCGACCATATTGTTGGTCATTGGTTGAGTGAAATTAATAGCCTTAAGAATAGGAGCTTCACCAGGAGGTATAAGCATTATTCTAGCTCCACATCCTTTCTTGGAAGAAGAACCATCCACTCTTAATATCCAAGTATTCAAGTTTGTAAAATCTGAAAAATTGGCCCTTTGATCAAGGTAACAGTGATCATCATCAAATTTTGGTTCATCTTCTAATATTTCATTAGTTAAAATCTCACTTATGTCTGTATCATTTCCTAGTGGTGGTGGGTCCCCGAAAAGAAAGGTTTTTCCATCATGTTGGTGATATGGCAAAATATCTTCATACACCTTCTCATATTCTCTAAAAGCTTGATAGTATTGAGTGGAACATGTGTATGCAAAAGGATTTATGTATGTAGCCTCATCTATATCATCATTTAAGGAATATTCGCCAAGCCCTAGTTCGACCACTCCAATGAAATGATTGTTGTTTTGATTTCCTTGAGACGTAGTTTGTTGATCAAAAGTTGTTACCACTTGCTTATGAAAGGGTTCCCTAGGTATAATCATATATTAATATTTTCCTTTAATTGGGATCAATAATTCCGAGAAGTCTGACCTAAAGAAGCCCCCAAACTTAGCTCCAAAAGTTCTAGATAAGAGCACACCATATGTGGGTTTCATGTCAACTACTAGGATGTCTGTATAACATGTAAATGTAGGGTATTTCTTAAGTTGTACTTTTACTCCTTTTAATAACCCTACTACAGGTACGCTAGATCCATCAAGTTGAATCACATTTTTAGTTTGTGGTATCATTTGTGCTCCTAAGGTGTTACAAATGTCAAGAGGCATAACACTAACAGTTGCACCTGAATCCATTAAACAGTTATGGACATTCTTTCCTAAAATAATCAAAGTGGTTAGGAAAGGGGGATGATCCTTTTTGCTAGACATAGAATTATCCATGTTTTGTACTGGTAACGTGTTAGGACTTTCTGCAAAGTGAACTTGCCTTTCGGGAATTGGGGATTTTTCTCTTTGGGCTACAGGTATATGAACCATATCCCGAATCACTTCTTTCATTTCGTTAAAGTGTAGAAGGTCATACATCGAAATGTTGGCTTTCACTCTTTTTAAGTCCTCAACCAAATCATAATTCTTAGGTTCATCTTTGGCTTCTTGTTGAGATGGAACTCTCCTAAGTACAGATGGGGGGTTTGGTTGTTGTGGGGCAATTACTTGGGATGACCCAGATTGATTGTTTCCATTGTTTTGACTAGGAACTCTTTTGTTTGGAGGTGTATAGAAATTGTTTCTAGTTTGTCGTTGTGTAGCATTCATAATGTCACTGATTTTACGGTAGCGAGTGTTGTGTGGGTTAGGGTCGCCTACCATGACTTGTTCTAATGAGGAAACCTCTTCATTTTCTGTCTCATGAGGTACATCAAGAACCATGATAGGGGCTTTTCCATTTTGTTGCCCTTGGGTATTGTCACCATACAATGCCATGAATTGAGGACAAGTCTTTTCAGAATGTTGCCTCGTATTATGAAGACGACAATAATCATCATTGATTGATGCACTTGGTTGTCCTGGTTGTATAGGGCTTTTACTATTGTTTCTCTTTAACTCAACTACTTCATTGGATAGTTTTTGTAGTGAAGTAAGTATTTGGGTCATCTGATTTTGAGTTTGGGTTGGTGGTTCAACAGAATTTGATGTCCCATTTGGGTTTATGATGGATTGAATCAAGGCTTTTGAGTCGTCATCATTCAGACCAGTGTTGGATGGTAAGAATGAAGTGGACATGGGGCCTTGTGAGTAATTACTTAAAGGTGGAGTTGATTGAAAAGGAGAAACAACTTGAGGCATAACATTAGGTGTTTGAAAACTTGGTAGGAGTGGGTTTGATTGCATCGGGTTGCTAACACTCATCATCCCAAATTGGGTTTGGATGCTGTTCATAAGGGTTATTTGCTCTAATTCCACAGCTTTTGACATTGCACCTTGTATTTCCATTATGTTGGGATCAGATTTGATAGCATAAGCAAAGAATGGATCGATGGTAGAGAGATAGAAGTTGAGAATACCATCTGGTTGTGGTCGCATCTCATTTGGCACATAGGCAAGTTGATGGAGGAATCTAAGGTTATAATCGCTAA